>APFE031040718.1:21530-36479 GCA_000404065.3 Pinus taeda
ATTCGACATCTTTCTTTGCAAGTTCTTTTCTCAATTCTTTCTCAACCTCCTTCCATTCTTCAGTCATTTTCCTTGTAGATTCAATTTCTAATCCTAATGCAGTGACATTTGTGGACAAAATAGCTTTTTCTTCTCTTAAGCTAGTGATTTCTTTCATAAGGATTTGATTGAGGTCGGTCAACTTCGATACTTTATCATCTCCTCTCGTGGAAGCGGGATCATTTGCAGCTTTAGCTTGTGGTTGCTCGATGTGATCTTTCACTTCTTGAACATTTTTCTTCTTGATATGCCTTCTATCTTGATAGTTTTAGGAGTGGTAATTTCAATCAATGAATTAGAAGATATGGTTGGATTCATTTCTTCTTTCTCGATGTGATCTTTCACTTCTTGCACCTTTTTCTTCTTGATATGTCCTTCTATCTTGAGAGTTTGAGGAGTGGTAATTCTTGCCAATGCTTTACAAGATATGGTATGATTCATTTCTTCTTTCTCTGGGGTGGGGACCTGGTGTATATCCTCTTCTTTTGATGTTTCTTGATCCTTTTCTTCCTCCTCTTCATATTCTATGTAAAATAATTTCTTCTCAGCACACTTATGCCCTTTAGTGCATTTTCTATCACAATTGTAACAAAGCCCTTTTTCTCTTTTTTCTTCCAATTGTTGTGGTGTAACCCTTGTAGGTTGTGGAATGCTAGGAGAAACAACACTTCCATCTTTATAGTTGTGAAAGGTATGCTTCATAATTTTGCTTTCCAATATGTCACAAAGCCCTTTTTCTCTTTCCAATTGTTGTGGTGTTGCCCTAAAGAAGGTGTTGCTCTTTGTATCCTCATAATGTGCTATCATTTCCTCCGTGAAAATTGACCACGGTAACAAGTTGTTTAGAAGAACAAACCCCTTCATACCATAAAAATTGATCTGGTTCTAAATATGAAGATGCAATACATACCTTTTGTAACAGTGGTACACAATGTAGATCAAAATATTGTTCCATCTAAAGTATCTAATTTACCGGATACTTGTCATCAAACTTCTTCATCTTGCTTTTTCTTGATTTTAGGAGCTCGATCTTGAAACAACTATATCTTTGTACTTTCATACCTTTAAGTTCTGAAATTGCAATCTGCATCAGCCCTCTTTGTCCTCTTTCCAATGCCACCAATGTGATCCAAATTGGATTCTCAAAGGAAGAGTTATGAAAAATTTCCCACAGTGACTTGATTATAGACTAGTTCAGTAGAGCGAACTTACAAGACATGCCACGAGTCACTATTTCAACCTTTGGCTCTGAAAAATATCTACAAGAAACTACAACTCGTCCTCTTTATGTACCCTCTTACGAAATTTCAATCTGATGCTCAGAGAGAAAGTTATGATTATTTTCCCCAGGTCACCTGTTTGGAATGTAATTCAGGAGTCTACAAAATGACCAACTTCCTCAGATCATATCACCCCAAATATA
This sequence comes from Pinus taeda, assembly GCA_000404065.3. Classification (NCBI taxonomy): domain Eukaryota; kingdom Viridiplantae; phylum Streptophyta; class Pinopsida; order Pinales; family Pinaceae; genus Pinus; species Pinus taeda. The sequence goes on from APFE031040718.1 coordinate 22,993, forward strand.
ATGCAAAAAGCTCTGAAATTTGGATCCAAGTTTCAGCGTGATTTCTTCTCAAATGAGTTTTTTTTTAGCTTCTGACATGTCGCAGAAAAAAAGTTATAGCGAAAATTCCACGACCTATTTGGAGTAGTGAAACCCTAGAATCCAAAGGTCTGATACCAAATGTTATTAAACCAGCTCAAGAAAAGATAGAAAACATAGATCAATGCCTTAGAATTCAGCGTCTTCGAGGGGGAAACCTCCTTTACATTACATAAATGAACAATTATTGGATGATACAAATGGAAAAAACTCCTTTCTATATATAGGAGTCTAAGGGGTCATAACATAATGAGAGTCGACATAACAATAATAATGTGAGGGCACAATAATAACAATAGTGGGCTTCTATGGGACACAATAGTAACAATATGGGCACTATGTGGGTACATCTATATAATAAGTGGCTTGTACTAATAACAATTAAGGGTTACACTAGTAGTATAGGGGCCTAACAACAATCAATTAGTATAGAGTAACATTAACCCTAGAATCAAGGCTTTACTCAATCCACTGATATACTCAAAATTCATTTGATCGAAGTACAAATCTGATTGGTAAGCCTACTTAACTATTATGCACCTTACTTAAACAGAAAGGAACTACTTTGGCTTTATCAAAAAATAGTGCTTTCACTCCATGTGCCAGAGTATTTAACTCATAACAAGGCTCCCCCCAATTTCTATTCCTCTAGAGGCCAAGACATGAGAACATTATTCCTTCATAGATTTTGATTTAGGAAAATACATTAGTACCTCCTCGAACTGGGTTCATTAGTGGGAATGTAACCTCTGAGGGCATAGTGTTATCATAATTCACCTTCCTCAAAACCACTTTCCAAATTATAGGGGTTGAGGTACTCAATAGCGCACCCTCAGATTATGGGATCTTCGTGTAAAGCCATCCCTCCTATATAGGGAAAGGGATCTTAAGGAAGGGGAAGCCCTCCTTCCATTAAAAAATTAATTTATTTTTCTACGTATATGTTAGCTATAAGTAATTACATATTCACAAAGAAGATAGAGTATCATCTGTATTGTGTTGTATTAGCATTTCCATTTCTTATATGTACACCCATTAATCCTTGCATTCACAGGCTCATACAACTAATATGGTCACTCCATAAGGTCAGAAGAGGAAATAGGTAATTATAGTTCCAATACCATTATACTTAGATCAATGGGATCCATAGTGCTATGAGTAATATGAGATTAGAGAAGGGAATTTTGGCAATGGGTGAAGTAGCTTGGCTGTCAGAAAGGGGAATCCATTAAGAGGTGGCATATTGGTTCTTATAGTTGATAAGAAATTTTCTTTGATATTGGAATTTTTTGAAACTTTATATCAACTATAGGCTTGGGGATTAAGCTCAACCCCAATCCATGAAGAGGATTCGTATGGCTACCAAAACCTTACTACTCAGGGTGACTTTAGAAGATACAGGAGTTGGCTCCTTACATTAATGAATGCCATTGATCAATATGGTCTAAATTGGGTAATAGATAGTATATATAGAAATAAAAAGTATAGGTTTGCATTCTTATTTTGTTTCTTAGGTGGATTCAAACATACCACATTTCGATTTATTTCATTAGCCCTTATATAAAATAATTCATTTCTTCGGGATATATAATTACATGTTTCACCTAATAGCCTAATTACTAGCAGAGATAGTAACAATGATTCTTAACATTGTTCTAGCTAGGATTTGGTAGTCATCCAAGAGTGTTATTGTTTTCTGAATAGAGAGCATGACCAGGGATATATATACTATCCTAAAATATCATTCGGAGAGTTAACTACCTAGGAAAGCAAGAAGTGCATTATGATGCTACCTAAACATACCCTGCTGGCCAAGGAAACAATCCATCTAGGTCCATTTTCCTCAAAATTTGGACTGGAAAACTGACCTCCTCATCTAATTGTGCAATTGGTCTAGACTATAAAGAATTTTAAAAGTAATTAATTCATTATTCCATGTATTTAATTAATCCATAATGTATAACATATCAATATCATGGACTCTGAAGAATGTTAAAATAATTCATTCATTCATTCATTTATTCATTCCATATATTTGAGTAATTCAAAATACATAGTACATGCTTTATAAATAGATAATATTGTCTGTAAAAATGGGATTTATGTAGCACATAGAAAGGTCCATTAATTGAAAATATATAAAGGGTATTATATTTTATCTTTACTCTTGTATTCGTAGTGTACATGTAGTAATTATGAAATGCCTGCACATACAATGACCAATAATATAGAAACATGCCATCCAGATTTGAGAAATAGTAACACTTCATGTTCAAACACAAAAGACTTGATTGAGAGGATATCAATTTACAAAATCTTAAAACGAAGGAGGCCAACCAATTTGTAAATCTAGGTATTTGATTTTACAGTCTCAATATCTTATAGTAGATCATTTAATTTTTCTCCTGTCACTTCTTTAATAATCTTTTCACCCTTCAAAGTATTGAAAGTGGACATAACCTTCAATCTTAGGTGCTTTGTTAAAGGTTGTAACTAGAAACATCAATCAAAGCATTATTTTAAGATATGTTAGATATCACAAACAAAGGAAATATTTAACATGAAATTCAAATAGGGTTTGAGAAAAATCATGAGGAAAAGCATAGTGTTCAGGCAATGCCACTTTATCCATTAAAGAGACAAGTGAATAGGAGCATTATAAATATTTGATAGACAAAATGGAGTGTTATAGAAGAAGCAATATGATGAACATAGGCCATAAAATACATCAACAAAATCAACAGGCCTTGTTCTCCTGGTTGTAGTCAAGCTTCAAGAACACAACATTGGTGTCTTTCTCTAATAGTTCTTTCAATTTGGGAGAAGTAATCTTGCATGGATCACACCTTCAAAGGAATTCAGAAAAAGGAAGAAAATGTTAGGAAAGGAGTTGCTTCTTACTAAGATAGATTTATTATTAGTGATGTTTAAAATTTCTTAAACCAAAAGGATCGAGACCTTTTCTGCACAAATTTTCTCATATTCCAAAGTATTATACAGCATGGAGCATGTCATTAATCCTTGCCTAAAAATATGAAAAAGTTGACCTAAAGGATCAGGGGGGAATAGCAGAGAACCATCACAAGACAAAATCGACTAATGTTTTCTATACATGCATGCCCTAGGACATTGAAAAACAATTGAATACACCAACATGGACACCATTATGTATGGAAATATCCATGCCCACAATATCAAATATCTTGGGGTATTATCAATCACTTCTAATGGTTGATCTGAAACAATGTTATCTTTGCATGCTTCTTTACAACTCATATATTTCTTTAGAGCTCCACAATTATTTAGTGCCAAGGACCTATTTGATACAAAATACTAGCCCCTAGACTTGCAAGCCATGGTGCATGATTAGCCTTGCCTTCCTATTCTGATGGAAACATCTGAAATATCGATTTTAGATTTCAAGCCATGCCAATCAACCCAATTATATATTTCTCCAAGCTAATCATCATTGAGTTCTCTCGTTACACAACACAATTGTCTAAATAACAGTTCAAGGAAAATACTCCTTATTACAACATCAACACTAACCAACAGTTGACTGTATTTTATATATACCTAGATACAAACAAGAACATAATTCTAATTTAACTCAATATTTTCCTACAAGGATACAACCAATGACACAACTCATCATCCAAAAAACAAATACTGAATACAAGCAATCATTTTCATTCTACATGCAATGTAATTAAAACCATTTCATTGGGTAATCAACCACATTATCCACCAAGAGAGTTCACACTCTCTTGTTCATTTCTCATTCATTGACACCTGGAATGTACATTCTTATTTTCCAACAAGAACTTAAAAGACCAAAATATTTATGCTTTCTCAAGACAACAATAAAGACAAAAATTTCAAGGATCATCATCCTTTCAACAAATTGTCTTCGATATAAGTGGTTACCATTAACCTTAACCTTCAATCGATGCCTTTACCTCTACATCAAATTCCTCTGCCTCGACTCCTTATCTTATCTTTGCTCTTGACACATTGATTGCTTCTTACAAAGAAAATGATTGGTGAAGGACTCATAGGATTGGATAAACAGCTAATGAACTTTCTTAAAGTCGAGAATTCATAGCCCTAAAATGGTTCATAGGTAAATACTATGAATATGAAGTTTAGGAAAGAGGAAGCCTAATTCAACAAAAATTTTCTTGTACTGAGTAATGATATATTTTTAGAAACATGTATTGACTACTTATTTCTCTTATGGAAAAAGTGAACAAATATTGGCATCCATGATACTTCCTTTACAATCCAGTGGTATTGAACACTTTCTTTTCATTTGAAAAAAGTGAACAAATAATGTCCTCCATGATCGAGTAGTATTGAATACCAATTCTTCTCGCAGGGTTGTGAATGCTAAAATTGCATCTTATTTCTTGCAGTTTTTTACTTTAAATTAATTTTTATACATCAAAATAGGTGGTATATTGCATACCATAAACTGTGTCTCCAAGGATAAAATTTCTACCAAAACACCAGTGGAAGATTACAAAATTCTTCATAAACCATTTAAAAGGTTAACTCATCTTGACTCCATATCGTCTAACTAATATTTAAGATACATATAAATAACTTTGGTATGCATTCAGGATACACATCATAACATGTAAATTTATACAAATGGTCTATGCAGATAAAACTTGAGCAATGATTGCCATAGTTGTCTTCAATATTTGTTTGAGAGAGTCAAATATGATTCACCAACAATTCTCTTGTACTAAGAACTAATAAATTTTAAAAAGCAAGTACTAAGTACTTGTTCTTCATGTGAAAAAAGTGAGAAAATATTGGCTTCCATGATCCTTCCTTGACTATCCACTAGTATCAAACACTTTCTTTTCATCTGGAAAAGGTGAAGATATAATAGCCTCCATCATCGAGTAGTATTGAATACTAGTTCTTCTTGTAGGATTGTCAATGTTAAAAGTGCATGTTATTTCTTGCAATTTTTTACTTTAAATTAATTTGTATACATTAAAACTGGAAGTGTCTTACATACAACAATTTTTTTATCCAAGGCTACTTTTTTTTCCAAAACACAAACAAAAGATTATAGAATTTTTTATAAACCATTTAAACGGTCTATTCATCATGACTCCATATCATAGAACCAGAACTTAAGTGGCACATAACTACCATTGGTAGGGATTCTAGGTAAACCTTTGCAATATCAATTTCTGATAAATCTTGAGCATAGATTTCCATCGTCGTCTTCAACATTTGTATGAGAGAGTCCCTCATATTCAACATAAATTTTCTTATATTGTCTAAGATACCCTCATGAGGATTTTTTAGAGTGGGAAGCCACCATTTATGATCGTTTCTTTGTTCTTTGCCTCTCTCTTGGGACGAACTAGCCATTGGTCTTCCCTCAACCCAAAAGATTAGTCCCCCTGAATTTCTCTGAAACTTCCTGCATGCCCAAAATGGTAATCAAGCAGTGAATGTCTGTATAATTCTTCAATAATTTGAAAGGAAACTTAGTTGTAATTATTATAAAATGCATTGCATCCAATTTACGTAGTGTTGGGTTGTTCATCTAAAGGTTTGACCAAACTTTGTTAACCATGATCTAGTAAACAACAATTTTCTGACTCTTTACAAATAAGATTATGAATTTTTCTAGCCATTATATTGTCTAAACCATGTACCTCATACAAATTAAAGTTTGATAATTGGTAGAGTATTTGAAGGGGAAAAACTTAGAATTAGATATAGATGTGAGTAGCCTAACATCATTACCTATATTTGGTACCATCCACTGACCATTTATGAGAGGCACCAAATCTAATACATAATCAGTCTCAAAGAGTAACCAATCAGTTTCCTTCCACCACATTGCCTTGGGCAATGGAGCTAGGGGTTCCAACCTCCATAGATCTTCAAAAATGGTAGATGCATTTGACTAATTCAGTGAAAGAACCAAAATTGAAAGAAGTTGAAATTAATTCAATCAAAAGGAAAATTAATGAGTCATAGTGAGTAAGCAATCAATTTCCTTCCACCACATTACCGTACACTTTGGAGCTAGTGGCTCCAACCTCCATAGATCTCCAAAAATAGAGAGATGGATTTCATTAATTTAGTGAATCAACCAATGTTGAAAGAAGTTGAAAGCAATTGGATCAAAAGGAAAGTTTTAATTTGGTAAGTAAAATACCATGGTGGAGAAACAAAAATGATATGTGAGTATATTAATAATCTGTTTTTTACAACTACATAATTTCTTCTAGTAAGACTACATCATTTAGATACTCAAAGCATAAGCATTATGTTTTTCATGAAAAATAACATAACAATGAGAATAAAACTCAAAATTCACATAGCTATACACAATTTCCATAAATATAAATTACATATTCAAAAATCCTACTCATCTTCCTGCATTTTATCTTTTTACGCCATTCTCCAATTCATTGTGTAAGTACCTCTAATCATCCCTGCAATTTAACATATTGTGAATTTTACAAGTTTGTATTGCTACTAATGCATCATGAGAGACAATCATTAACTTGCACCAACCACTAAAACATTAAGTTAAAAACGAAAAAACAAATTAGTATAAATATTTTAGAGTAATAAAACCAACTAAATTTAAAAATATTTGAATTGTAAAAAAAAATATAACCACCCAGCCATAGGATCTTCATCGTGATAAACTCTATACTTAAGAAAAATTACCATAAAAAGCTTTTACCAGAAAAAAATATGCAAACTTAATGAAACATAGAAGGATAATACATTAATATCTAACTTTGAGAATTCTATGACAACTTTAATGGACGAATTGTTTAGTTTCAATGTTACTAAAAGGAGAGCCTAAATCAATATTGTCATATGCAAATACGTCTTAGTATAATCATCATTGTTAAGAGGGTGATAAATGGGAAAACTGAAGTGGCGCTTTCTTTTAAAGATTTGGTTGTGGTAATGGTTTTAAAAGATGGAGCATAAAAAGAGTGTTGGACTCATGAACAACACCAATGAAGATAGAATTTGGTGGTTTAGTCTCAGAATCATGTAGTATAAATGAAGTTATGGCTTGAGGATTTCTTTAATTATTAGAAAACACATAGAGAAAAGAGGTAAAAAAAAAGTAAAGATGAGAAAGTTGAATAAGAACAGAAACTTAAAAATTTTCAAACTTAAAAAGTCTTCGAGCCTAAAGATTGGGACTAAATAATTGATTTAGAATAAAGAAATAAATAATTGATTTGGAATAAAGAAATTTTTTTAGTGTGAAGTAGAGTACTATAAATACCAATATATGAGTTATATATATAAATAAAATGTGAAATAAAATTGTGCTTTTTCCTATATATTAAATAAACTGCAACTATAAAATGCAATAGATCATATTTATATAATTTTTCATATAACTTAAATGAAATATAAATACAAAGAGAAATTATTTTAAATTTTGATAAAAAATTATATATCTTAATTCAATTTTTTGTACCCTGAATCACCATAATATCTACATAATACCTATTATACAAATGTACTCTCTTTAATTTCACAAAAAAATATATATTCTTTTCACTTTACAAAATTCTTTAACAATTATTGTTTTACTTTTCATATATTAATTTTAATTTATTAATTTTTTTATTAAAATTATGTATCTTTTCATAAATAAATATTTTAATTTTGTGTGTACATCAACATTTCCTATTCTTCATGTGTAAAAAAGCCATTTACAATACAATAAAAGTAATATTTACTGTCCATCCAAACTTATAGGAAAATTCGTTACAATAAAATAAAAATATTATTCACCTTACATCCTTATCACAACAAGCATAGAAGACAACACAAGGAGTGCATCATCCTATTTTGAGAATGAGAAGTGAAATGATAATGCCAACCTTATAGGAAAATTCGTTACAATAAAATAAAAAAATTATTCACCTTACATCCTTATCACAACATGCATAGAAGACAACCTATGGAGGGTATCAACCTATTTTACGAATGATAAGGGAAACAACAATGTCTTGTGTATTGGCTGGGAACTCTCTAGATTTGGTAGCCACTCTCTTCGAAGTCCTCGTGAAAATTTCTTCTACCAAATATTCATCCCAACCCAAGTGAGTTCCCAAAACATTCTCAAACAATGTTCTATAAAAGTTACCTACTCTTCTCCCACACCTCTCCTCTTCTCCTTCTCTCACCTTCGTCAATGGATGCGAAGGTAACCCACTCAAAATCTCCATGCTCTCCATTTGGAATGACTGTGATGTCTCTACAATGCCCTACAACTCCTCCACACTTGGAGCGTACACACGAAGATTCAAGGTGTCTAATTTATCTGCCTCAAGCAAACCTTGCTAGTCCACATCAATCACATATTGAAAAATATTTAAACATGTTTTTGATCTATTACATTACTCTTTCTCATTTACCTTGTTCACTAGCTCATCACATGATGCTTCCATATGACTAGCAAAAGTTCCTAATCTTCCTTGTTGCTATATGTCACCACAATTGTGAGTGAAAGCGCTATGAACATGCATCCTCTGGGAGCAATCTAATGTGCTCAAATGCTAAAAATGATGCGAACTCTTGTTCAAATTGGTTGAGGTACGCATCACCCACTACATTGCAGTATATGTACACATGCCCGCCATTCCATGCAACATGATTTATGTGCTCAAAGATAGCAAGAACCTGAAATTGAAATCCATTATTATTACGTCATCCTAATCACATGACTAGATTTTGTTACAGTAAGTGGGTTATGTCTATACTGTTAGGTACCTATACCAATAGGAGTCATAATTTTGGAATGACTAAGATTAAACCTCTAATATGTACATACCTTTGCTTTTTTTCAACTGTTTTCCATATTCAAAGAACAAACATAATAAAAACAGGTCAAAAAAGATTAAAATATGAACCCCAAGAAAAGAAAAGACTATGAAAGTGTGGAAGTCAAAATGCCACTACTATTTACTTTTTGTTTAAAATAAATGGTTGTTTGTAGTTTGTAACTTATGCCACAATCTATGAGAGTGAAAATGTTTAAAATTGGCTATTTCATGTTTCAATTTCATGTTTATAGATAGATAAATAAAATCTGACCAAACAGTGTAATCTTCGTAGATAAGTAGATTAGGTAGAGTAAATGAAAAGGAGCTCAATTGTTTAATATGAGACCTTAGATGTAATAAGGTTAGACTTAGTTAGATTACTATTGTAAAAGAAAAGAAAAATGTTTCTATAATGGTTTTCCAGCTTAAGTCCACCCTAATAAAAAGAAGTAAAAATGGTAGGATGAGTAGATGGGTAAGTAGTAGAAAGGTTACAAAATTGTGATGATTGTTAGACAAAAGCATATTTATCACCCTCATCATGAAAATTCCAAGTATGAATGAAGAATTGGGTACGCATTAAGCTCACAAAATCAACTGATTAATTTTCCATTCATTTCACCCTTAATTCTACTAATTTCCCATAAGCAAAGTCTTAAGTACCCAAAATCTTAAGTCAAAGGGACTCAAATAATTTCTCTATCTTCTAGAGGGACTGGACCCTCGGCCCAATGTCTTATAGATCTTAAGCACTAAAATCCACTCAATAAAATTCACCCCCTTCATTTCATTCATTTTTCCCTAATAAACCCCTTTTCCTAAGGATAAAACCTTGTTGTCCTAGGAAAAGTGACCACCCCCATGAAAAAAACACTTTTCTGAAAAACCAAAAAATACTTTTTAGCCTAACTTATGATGTATGTATGCTAAAAGAAAACAAACACAAAGAATTCATTATACTTAGTGCAATTTCATTTCTACCATTCTCATATTAATTTGTAACAATTATATATATTAATTCCCAAAGGAAAGACCCTCTCCTATATGTATTTATTAAATCCCTTTAATTTAAATATCCCTTGACCTAGTTTGAAATATAAACTATACTATGCCTAAACCCTAACAAATGACATAATTAATCGATCTGCGATTAATTAAAGTCAAACCATTCACCAATCAAATCTCACTCAATACATTAACCTCCACCTTAATCCCAAATTCAATCGAAACCACCATGTTTTAATGCCTTCTGGGCCCCCCTATTACCTTTCGTGCAACTTCATTAACCAATCACCACACGATCTCCCCCCTCCACATCCCACGGGCCATGTTGATTTTGGAAGGGCCCAAAATCCGAACATTACCTAACTAAAATGGGCTATTTTCTACTAGGCCCCTAATGCAACATGGCACTTGATGAATGGAATCAGGTGGCCTCCCACCAAAACCACCCAACGCCCAAAAGCAGTGCAAAGAAAACTACATACTGCCACCCACTACATGACAAACATTCTACTGTTCACTTTGTGCCAAAATTAAAACAAATCAAATGTTTACCCATTTAAACATAAAAAACCCAGTTTCGCTCATTTTCGCCTATTTGTTCATTAAAACCCTATGTAACCTTTCTACACCACCTGAAGCCTCTGCTAACCAATTCAAGCATGGTTTACCTCCCGAGAGCACTTTGGACTCACTTCGTAGACCTATAAAGCTCAATAAAGCCATTAATGGCCCTCCCTGTCAACCCAACATTTTCCTAACAGTTTGTTTTATTTTTATAGGCGATCAAAAGGCTGTAGCCTTGGATAAATCAAATATATTCAAACAGAGATAGAAAATAAAACATACAGTTAAAAGACAAGTAGGGAAAACATGGAATTAAATGATTTACTATTGAAATAGATAGTAAAAACCCAAAATATACAATGAAGCTAAAAGGACATAGTAAAGAATAGTCAAAGTGTATCAGGGTTAAAAGATATCAAATTGAAGACCAAGTCAAGTAAAACAACTAGCATGATGACAAACAAGAAGGAAGACATCTACAAAGCATACTGATTCATGTCAAAGTGAAGACAAATGAAAAAACAGAGTGGTAAAAGTAAATAGTAAAAGTAAACATAGAGGAAGTAAGGGTTAAACAGAGATGAAAACACTTTCACCAGCAACAATGAAGTTTATCCAAAGCAAAAGTGAAAAACAATTAAAATAAATTAAATGTTAAACGATGAAATCAGAGCAGAAATGGTACACTCTTTAGAAATTTCCTGTTTAAGTCATAGTTTTGCAAAAACTATTGTGCCCAATACAAGATGAATTTTGAGAAACGGGAGGAGGTTTGTGTTCCTGAAAGGCTAATCTACAAAACCCTATCTCACTATTCACACATGTATCACCAAAAGTGATATAAGTGCATGTCTTCACAACCTATGTTTCGGACTGTGTAAAGTCTTGTTTTTGACATATGATTGCAGATAATATTGTGAATAGCTGGAGCTAAATTTTTGGAAACTGATAGAGTTTTATCTCAAAAAAATTCTTATCTATAATAACCTCTTTCACTTTTTACATATCTAGCTCGGATTGAGATATACAAAGGTATCAATGGACCCTAATGTTACATAATTGCTGGGGCAGAATGCACAAAGAAAGGATGCAGTTACTAACTTGGATGCCTCATCATCAATTAAGAGTTGCTATCAAATTCCACTTTCTCTTCTTTGTCACCATAAGTCCATAAAAGTAGTGCCAAATATATCCATTAGTTTTGAATCTCCTTTATTTAAGTTTTATTATTGTAAAACAATTTGAGATATTTGTAAACCAATCTTGATATTTTTTCAAGATATTTCAATTTAGAAATTGTATAAATACTTCTTCATTTGAAATATTTTCGATGGATTCAAAGAGATTTATTTTAGACATTTATTATCAAGTTAAGGAGCAATTGCAATCAAGATTGGATTGGCTAGCTGGATCATGGAATAAAGTTAAATACATTTCACAACATTCTTGTGCACAGCGGAAATCAAATAAGTATTATCTGTCATGTTTATTACTGTTTTCGCTTCAAATTTATAAATATTCACATATGTATCTATGAAATATGAATGGTAAACAAGGAATGATATTTTAGAATTATCTTTAATGCTCTCTGTCTCGATTGTTTACTTTCTCTATGTTTTCTTGTAAACTATCTTGGTCTAGGAATTCTTAATTGCTCCCTTACTTTCGTTGTTTTCCCCCTTAGGTCCATAGTAAAGGATTCTTAGTTGCCGTTTGCTACTGATCTCCTTCTACTCTTCATCTTGATCCTGGTCTAAGGATTCTTCATTGCCCTTTCACCCTGGTTAGGACTACCTCATCCAATGGAACCTGAAGATTTGCCTTCTTCTTTGCTAGCCTGCCCTGTGAACTCTTCCTTTAATGATTGATCTGATCCAGTTAAGCCATCATTTGATTGAATCCATAGCCTAATGGCTTGGAAGCCTTGGTCTGTCCTTCTATTCCCAGAATTCCACCACCCAACCAAAATCAAAAATTTATGAGTAGTAAGAACTAGCCTAAAATCCCACCAAAACAAAGTTAAATTATAAAAAGAGAGCCCTCTCTAGAATTAGGTTGGCTAGAACCTAAGTCTGAATGGAGAGAATGGTATCACTACTCAAAAACATATTCAAGGTTTTAAGAATTATCTAGACTTATTTGAAATTGATGAAGATGATGTTATTATCAAGCTTTTTGCTCTTTCTTTGCAAAGTAGAGTAAAGAGTTGGTTCAAGAATTTACCTAATGCAAGCATCTTAAATTTCCAACAGTTTGTCAAAATTTTCCTTGATATATGAATAATCAAAGTCAGTAGTCAAAGTCAATCTTCTTGTAATCATAGAAGAATATAATCAGTTAAAAAGACTGCCAGATGAAACAATACAACAATTTTCAGACAGATTTAATCAAGCCTATTATTCAATTCCATCAAAGGTAAGATCTCCCACTCATTCAGCTCTTTTGCATTACCCAATAGCATTTGATCCAGAGAGAATTTTAGCTAAGAGAAAGAATCCGCTCAACGTTGCAATAGATGCAAAACATTGCAGTAGATGTAGAAGTTAATCTGCAAATTAGAAGAGAAAAGTTGAAAGCGGAAAAAGTGGAAACACTCGACATTTTGATGAAAAAATAGAGGAAATGATGCAAAAGATCACCAGGAAAGATGAATTTTTGGCCCAAACTCACCATGACACATTTATTTTGTAAAAGGAAAATATTTTGAGTAATTGACCGGAGAATCCACAGTTGTATCATTTTTGAACCGACGTTTTGAATCCCAAGTGGGATCCATCTTCAAGATGAGAGAATGATGATGACAGAAGAGCAGCGGAGAAGAAATAAATAGATAGAGGATGGAAATTTTTGGAAAACCACACAAGTCGGCTGAGTTAATAATGATTTCTATTAATTTTATTTATTTTGAAATTTTATTAATGTGTTTTATTAAATTTTTATATAATGTTAATGATGTTTTTAGGGATTTTATTCTATTTGAATTGAAAATATTAA
>APFE031040718.1:37056-79808 GCA_000404065.3 Pinus taeda
AATTAATTATATTATTATAAATTATTATTCATAATAATTCTTTTTAATATTATTATCAACATTGATTTAATAAATGAATCCTAAGGGAGACTAAGGATAAACCTAGGGGAGGAATTCTAAAAAGGAAGAAAAAGAATTAAACCTAGGGAGAAAAAGATATAAACCTAGGGAGAAAAAACCAAAAGGAAATTAACCTAGGGTTAGAAATTAACACAAACACCTAGATCTAAAGACAAAGGACACAAGAAAGGAGAGGGATTACCTGCTGGCCATTACCTATTACCAGGGGAAGTTCTTGCGCTTTTTATTTCCTTGATCAAGGGCAGCCAGCTCCCGCTAATCTCCACGCCATTATCTCTGTTCAGATTATGAGGATGTTTGATATTCATGAACATATTCCTACTAATTCTAACTACCATAGATCACAAGATAGAATTATAGAGCAATATGTGGAGAAGCAATCCGTTGACCTAATGTGTATGTTTGATGAAATTATCTCTTTCGATGATTTGCCCAAATATGATTAGTATGATTATAATTATGTTCTTCAAATCCAAACTAACTTTATAGAGCGATCGTAAGCTAGTTTGGGGAATAAGGAAATTCGGTTTCAATAACTTGAAAGTAGTGATCATTTTATCCATATCAGTTGTGAAAGTGAAGAAGAAAGTGAAAAAATCAGGAAATAAGTGAAGCTTCTTTGCCTCTTTGTTTTGAACCATTTCAGTTTTTAAAGGAAATGTGGTATAAAAATTCTAAAGAAAAGGAGGAGCAACTTGTAGAAATCTATGAAGTTCAATTTGAACCTATACGCAATAAGTTGGAGCAATCCTTTCAAGTTCTCTATGATCCAATAGATTATAGGTTGTATAATGAATGCAATCAGAATTTTTCTCCATTAACATACTATGAGAGTCAAAATGAAGATGATAATAGTTTCACCAGACACACATTTCAATCAGTAGAATTATCATGACAAAGCTCATCTGAAAGTCTACAGGGTGTTAAGATAAAAGTGACATTTCAGTTTCATGGCATGGAAGCAATCCAGAACAAGTGTGCAGGTTCTTAAATTAGTTGAACAATAGTGTATATATTTGGAAGATATTTTTGTACATGTTTTAGAGCCTACAAAGGAAAGCAAGTATTTCCTTATCTTCTAATTTGTTAACAAGGTTATAATTGGCTTTAGAATCTCAGTTTTAATCACAAACAATCATAAGCAACAAAATTTGCCATTGTATATGATGCTTTAATGATTGCACTAAATATTTAATTTTATCTAACCAGCAGTCAGAAAGCTTATTAGAGTAACTAGGTAATATTTCAGTTTCAATAAATTCAGTTTTTAGCAACAAGTTTGTGTTAGATCAGATTTCAGTTTACAGAAAAGGGTGTGTTTTCAGTTCCAAAGTTTTAGTCACAATGATTATACAACAGAGCATATGCATGTGTGGTATTTTCCTAATGGATCAGGCTACTAGTCAATGGTGTTCTTGAAAATTCACAAGGAAATTCCATCCCCAAGTGGAGCCACTGTTAGGTTCCTATACCAATAGGAGTAATAATTTTTGAATGGCTGAGATTAAACGTGTAATATGTATATACCTTTTCTTTTTTGCAAATGTTTTCCATATTCAAAAAATTAAAAAATGTAAAGAGAGTATGTCCTAAAAGAAAAATAAAGGACAAAAAGAATAAAAAAAGGTCAAAAAAGATGAAAATATGAACCCCAAGAAAAGAAAAGACCATGAAAGTGTGCAAGTCAAAATGCCACTACTATTTACTTTTTGTGCTAAATAAATGAATGTGTTGTTTGTAAGCTATGCCATAATCCATGAGAGTCAAAATGTTTAAACTTGGCTATTTTATGTTTGAATTTCATGTTTGTAGATAGAGAAATAAAATCTGACCAAACACTGTAATCTTTGTGGATAAGTAGATTAGGTAGAGTAAATAAAAAGGAGATCAACTATTTAATCTCAGCCCTTGGATGTAATAAGTTTAGACTTAGTTCGATTACTATTGTAAAAGAAAAGAAAAATGTTTTGATAAGAGTTTGCCAGCTTAAGTGCACCCTAATAAAGAGAAGTAAAAGTTGTAGGATGAGTAAATGGGTAAGTAGTAGAAAGGTTGCAGAATTGTGATGATTGTTAGACAAAAGCATATTTATCAACCTCATCATGAAAATTCTAGATATGAATGAGAAATTGGGAATGCATTAAGCTTAAAAAGTCAATTGATTAATTTCCCCATGCATTTCACCCTTAATTTTACTAATTTCCCATAAGAAAAGTCTTAAGTACCCAAAATCTTATGTCAAAGGGGCTCAGAGCATTTCTCTGACTTCTTGAGTTACCAGACCCTCAACCCAATGACTTATAGATATTAAGCACTAAAATCCCCTCATAAACATTCACCCCCTTCAATCCATTCATTTTCCCCTAATAAACGCCTTTTCCTAAGGATAAAACCTTGTTGTCCTAGGTGATCAACCCCATGAAAAAAATCCCTTTTCTCAAAATACCCAAAAAGAATTTTTAGCCTAAGTTATGATGTATATATGTTAAAAGCAATCAAATGCAAAGAATTCATTATATTTAGCACAATTTCATTTCCGTCATTCTCATATTAATTTCTAACATATATATATATTAATATATTATATATATAATATAATATATATATATATATATATATATATATATATATTAATTCCCAAAGAAAAGACCCTTCTCCCGTATGTATTTATTAAATCCCTTTAATTAAATATCTCTAGACCTAGTTTGAAATATAAATTATATTATGCCTAAACCCTAACAAATGAAATAACTAATCGATCTGCGATTAATTAAAGTCAAACCATCTGCCAATCAAATCTCACCCGATACATTAACCTTCACCTTAATCCCAAATTAAATCGAAACCACCATGTTTTAACGCCTGTCGAGCCCCCCCTATTACCTTTTGTGCAACTTCTTTGACCGATCACCACACGATCTCCTCCGTCTAGATCCGACGGCCCGTGTTGATTTTAGAAGGGCCCAAAACGCAAACATTACTTGCCCAAAATGGGTTGTTTTCAATCTGGCCCCTAATGCAACGTGGCGCTCGATGAATGGAATCAGGTGACCTCCACCCAAAACCACACACCACGCAAAAGTAATGTGAAGAAAATTGCATACCACCACCCCCTACATGACAAATTGTCTACTGTTCAATTTGCGCCAAAATTCAAACAAATCAAATCTTTACCCATTTAAACACAAAAACCCCAGCTTCGCTCGTTTTCGCCTGTTTGTGCAGTAAAACCCTACGTAAGCTTTCTACACCTCCTGAAGCCTCTGCTAACCAATTCAAGCATGGTTTACCTCCCGAAAGAACTTTGGACTCACCCCATAGACCTATAAAGCTCCATAAAGCCATCAATAACCCTTCCTGTCAACCAAACATATTCCTAATAGTTTGTTTTACTTTACAGGTTATTAAAGGACTGTAGCCTTGGATAAAAAGTCTTAATACTATTCATAAGACACGTTTATTTTGAGATTGTTATCAAACCTATTCAAATAGAGATGGAAAATAAAACATACAGTTAGAAGACAAGCAGAGGAAACATGGAATTAAATGATTCACTCTTGAAATAGACAGTAAAAACTAAAAATATACAGTGAAGGTAAAAGGACATAGTAAAGAATAGTCAAAGTGTATTAGGGTTCAAAGAGTATCAGATTGAAGGCAATGTCAAGTAAAACAGCTAGCATGAAGACACAAAACAGGGAAGACAGCTACAAAGCATACAGATTCATGTCAAAGTGAAGACAAATAAAAAACCAGAGCGGTAAAAGTAGACAGTAAAAGTAAACATGGAGGCAGTAAGGGTTAAACAGAGATGAAAACACTTTGACCAGCAACAATGAAGTTTATCCAAAGTAAAAGTGAAAAAATTTTAAAATAAGTTTAAGGTTAAAAGGTGAAATTAGAACAAAAATGGTACATTCTTCAGAAATTTGTTGTTTAAGTCATAGTTTTGCAGAAACTATTTTGGCCAATCCAAGATGAATTTTGAGAAAGTGGAGGAGGTGTGTGCTCCCAAAAGTCTAGTCTACAAAAACCTATCTCACTTTTCACACAGGTATCACAAAAAGTGAGATAAGTGCATGTCCTCACAACATATGTTTCAAAGTGTGTAAATTCTTGCTTTTGACATATGTTTGCAGAGAATATTGTGAATAGTTGGAGCTGAATTTTTGGAAACTGAGAGATGGGTATCTCAAAAGCATTCTTATTTAAAATAACCTCTTTCACCTTTTACATATCTAGCTCGGATTGAGACATACAAAAGTATGAATGGACCCTAATTTTACAGAATTCTAGGGGCAAAATGCACAAAGAAAGGATGCAGTTAGTGACTTGGATGCGTCATCATCAATTAAAAGTTGCTATCAAATTTGACTTTCTCTTCTTTGTCACCATAAATCCATAAAAATAGTGCCAAATAGATTCATTAGTTTTGAATATCTTTTATTTAAGTTCTATTAATGTAAAACACTTTGAGATATTTGTAAACCAATCTTGATATTTTTTCAAGATATTTTAGTTTAGAAATTGTATAAATACTTCTTCATTTGAAGTATTTTGGGCCGATTCAAAGACATTTCTTTAGATATTTCTTATCAAGTTAAGGAGCTATTGTAATCAACATTGGATTGTCTTATTGGATCATGGAATAAAGTTAAAGACATTTCACAGGATTCTTGTGCACAACGAAAATCAAATAAGTATTATCTCTCATGTTTATTACTATTTTCTCTTCATGTTTATAAATATTCACATATGCCTCTATGAAATCTAAATGGTAAACAAGGAATGATATTTTATAATTAGCTTTAATGTTATCTGTCTTGATTGTTTACTTTCTCTATGTTTTCTGCTAAACTATCTTGGTCTGGGAATTCTTAATTGCTCCCTTACATCCGTAGTTCCCCCCTTAGGTCCATAGTAAAGGATTCTTAGTTTCCCTTTGCTACTGATCTCCTTCTGCTCTTCATCTTGATCTCAATTTAAGATTTCTTTGTGACCCTTTCACCATGGTTAGGACTACCTCGTCCATTGGAACCTGAAGATTTTCCCTTTACTTTGCTAGTGTGCCCTGTGAACTCTTCCTTTAGTCATTGATCTGATCCAGTTAAGCCATCCATTGGTTGACTCCACAACCCAATGTCTTCAAAGCCTTGCTCTGTCCATCTGTTTCAAGAATTCCACCACCCATCCAAAATCAAGAGCTTATGAGCACTAAGAACTATCCTAAACTCCCACCAAAACAAAGTTAAAATATAAAGAGAGAGCCCTCTCTGGACTTAGGTTGGCTAGAACCTAAGCCTAAAATATTGGTTTTTGGTTACCCCGATGAGCTCCTTCCTTAACCTTGGGAGATTACTAGGTGATAACATATACCACTCACTCACAACAGCCAGCGCGTACTATTGGAGGAGTAATAAAAATAGATGGTATGTCGTGGGAAGAGTCATTCGTAATGCGATATCGCACTGCAGACACAAGGTAACACCTAGTCGCCACAATTAATATAAATATTTTAGAGTAATAAAACCAATTAAATTTAAAAATAATTGAATTATCAAAAAATTTAACCACCTAACCATAGGATCTTCATCATGATAAAATCTACATTTAAGTTAGGAATACTTACCATAAAAAAATTTTACCATAAAAAAAATATGCAAAGTTAATTAAACATAAGAGGATAGTACAATAATATCAAACTTTGAGAATTGTATGACAACTTTAAGGGAAAAATTGTTTAGCTTCAATATTACTAAAAGGAGAGCCTAACTCGTTATTGTACTATGAAAATACGTCTTAGTGTAACCATCATTATTAAGAGAGTGATAAATGGAAAAATTCAGGTTCTACTTGCTTTAAAATATTTGGTTGTGGTAATATTTTTCAAAGATGGAGCATAAAATGAGGTTTGGACATCATGAACAACACCAATGGAGATAGAGTTTGGTGGTTTAGTCTCATAATCATCTAGTATCAATGAAGTTATGGTTTTAGGACTTCTTTAATTATTAGGGAACACTTCCAGCAAAGAGGTAGAAAAAGTAAAGATGAGAAAGTTGAATAAGAAAAGATACTTACAATTTTTCTAACTTTAAAAATCTTCGAGCCTAAAGATTGGGAATAAATAATTGATTTAGTATAAAGAAATAAAGAATTGATTTAGAATAAAGAATCATTTTTTTAGTGTGAAGTGGTGTACTATAAATACCAATATATGAGTTATATAATATAAATAAAAATGTGAAATAAAATGTGTTTTTTCATTATATATTAAAAAAGTTGCAATATAAAAATACAATAAAATCATATTTTATATATATTTTTAATATAACTAAATGAAATATAAATGCAATGAAAATTATTTAAATTTTCTTAAATAGATTATATATATTAATTCAATTTTTAATACCCTACATGGCCATAATATATGCATAATACCTATTACATGAATGTAATCACTCTTTAATTCCACCAAAAAAAATTATTATTATTTTCACCTTACAATTTCTTTAACAATTATCATTTATTTTTCAATATATTATTTTTTCATTTTGTTAATTCTTTTATTAAAATTTATTTATTTATTCCTAAACAAATAAATATTTTATTTTTCCCTATACAACAACATTGCCTCTTCTTAGCCTATAGAAAAACCATTTACAATACGATAAAAATAATATTCATTGGCCACCCAGCCTTATAGGAAAATTCCTTACAATAAAATGAAAACTGTATTAACCTTACATCCTTATCACAAATTGCATAGAAGAAAACATAAGGAGTGCATCAACATATTTTGTAAATGAGAATGGAAATGAGAATGCCTTTTGTATTGGCCAAGAACTCTCTAGATTTGGCATCCGCTCCCTTTACAATCCTCGTGAAAATTTCATCTACCAAACATTCATCCCAACCGAGGCAACTTCCTACAACATTATCAAATAGTGTTCTATAAAAGTTACCTACTATTCTCCCAATCCTCTCCTCTTTCCCTTCCCTCACCTTCATCAATGTATGAAAAGGAAATTCACTCAAAAGCCACATGATCTCTATTTCGAACAACTTCTCCATCTCCACAATGCTCTGCAACTCCTGCAGAGCTATTACATTGTTTTTTCTATTTTAACTCATTCACTCGCTCCTCAAATGCTGCTTCCAAATAATGAGAGGAAGTTCCTAGCCTACATTGTTATTTTATGTCATCATAATTACAAGCGAAGAGAATTATGAACATGCATCCACCGGGAACAGTTTCCTATGCTTAGGCTTCTAAAAGCGATGTGAAGTCTTCCTTAAATTGGTTGAGATACACATCACCCACTGCATTGTTGGATATGTACACATGTCCCCATTCCAAGAAAAATGATTGTTGTCCTCAATGATAACAATAACATGAAATTTAAATCCATTATTAATACATCATACTAATCACATCACTAGGTTTTGTTAGAGAAAGTGGGTTACGTCTATATCATTCACTTGTGAGAGTTAGTGCAGACTATTATAGGAGTGGCATAAATGGATGTTTTTCTATGGCAAGAGTCATTCATAATGTGATCCAACCATCATAGATGAAAAGTAAGATCTAGTCTCTACATTCTTATCTTCATCATGCGCTAATGTTGTTACTCCATTTGCACCTTTGAGTGGAGGGAACATCTGAAACTATGGTATTAAAATGATTTGACGGGATAACCACAAAGTAAACCTAGAACTCAATCACATTCATGTCGTGTTAAATAAATATTAAATTTTCTTCTCTCATGATGGCGTCAACTATGAGAAGAGTATTCATACCCATTACGCACCCCAAATATGTAATTTGAAATATGCTATCGGCCTCCCTCACCCTGATGATTGATCTGACATTTTTGTAATTTGAATGCTCCAGAATGGGCTTAATGGCCATCACCATCTTTCACTCCATGAGCATCATAATGACCTATTCCAACCACCTAACTACCTTTGCCTGATCAAATAGTTGACAATCCTCCGATTGTCTAACACATTATCTAACAGTGCATAGTGATAACAAGTAGCCCCTAGGAATGTTCTTGTCAAAGGGGAATGCCTTACGGTGTAATAAATAAATAATAGTAAATAAATACAAAAAAACTTTAACGCAAGATCTCTAATTAATAACATATAAAATAACAACATGAGAAATTACTAAGGAAAGTATCTTCTTAAGAAACTGAAAATATAGAAAACACACACAACACACACACAGAATATATCAATATTATAAAATTATATAATATTATATAATATATATATAATATATATAATAAATAAAATATATAAGTATATTATAGATATATAGATATAAAAAAAAAAAAAAAGATGATAAGACTGGATAGAGAGAATGAAGCCAGAAGAAGAAACTAGATGGAAGCAAGACCAAATTGCACTATTTTCCATCCCTCATCCCTATTTGTATTTTCTTTAGCCTCTTTGGACTTCTTATAATGAAAATAATCAATCTTCGTAATGAACTGAGACTCCTCAATACTGTAATCTCCCTTGCTTACTGTGAAAATTTTATAAGTAACATTTATAAACAAACTCTAATAGAATATCATATGAGATTTAATATTTAAAAGAATTAGTTTCATTTTTATTGAAAAATTTATTTAGGGAAACCAAGGAAAATTACTAGAATAATCACTATGTCAAAATTCGACTTTTACCAGGCAGTTAAAGGTTGTTGCACTGGGCTTCCAAGACAAAAAAAAAAAAGAAGAAAAAAAACTCAAAGACGGGGAGGCAGAGGGCCAAAAAAGGTAGAAGAAAAGAGAAAAATAGTTATTTGAACAAGGATGTTGTTGGAGATGCGACAGGATGTTGTTGATAGGGGATTCTAGATTTGGTAAGTAAGCTAGTGGAACCCTTAGATAGAAGGAACTATGTGTTAACCTGAGAAGACTCTTCAAGTCTGAGATAACTTGGGACTTTATCTATCTTGTAGTGGAATTAGCATGAGGGGATGTAGGTTTTAGCCTCGTATAGAAAATACCTGCATATGAATTCTAAAAACGCAGAAAATAAACAATACAAGAGCATAACACATAAAACACATATACATAGAGGCTTTCCCCTGGATCCCAAAACCTAGACGACTAGCTTGATTTTTCCTTATGTTCCTTTTAATCTTACAATGCATATTTATACATGCCAAAGCATCCAATACCATGGACAGAATACCATCGCATCCAAAACCATGGACCGAAAACCATCGCGTCCAAAATCATGTGCGAAAATCATGCACAAAACCATAGGTAGGTCTGCCCAACCTAATATAGGGTCTAAAAAATAAAATCTTCCTGGAGCCTAGAGAGGGGGGTTACCTACACCCCTCAGACCCCCTATCACACCCCCCCTGCTATGCATTCGGCACAATGAAGGGGGGTCTCTACCCCAACTCTAAACCCCCAGTTAACTATGTGAGCTAGTCGTGGAAAGAATATAACACAACCCAATAGGGGAGAATTCATAAAGGTACCAATCTCACTAGTTGGGAGGAGTGCATTCTCTTCTATGGAATTTTCCTTGGTTGACCACTGAAAATGAGATAAGTATTTAAACTTAATGTTGATTGTATAGAACTATAGATGTATATTCTCTAAAAATAAAAGAAATCACGGTTTATCACCTATCAAGTAGGAGAATGAGTTACAAAGAATAAATAATATTATAGAATGAGAAAAATATGTTTGTATTAGAATTTTAAGATGATAAATATGTTATTTATGTTAACATGTTTTCTTGAAAATAGTTATGTGTGTTTCTTTGTCTCTGTCAGTAGTATGTGCTAGGGTAACCAAGTAACAACATGTAGGATTAAGGATTAATGTCCAGTAAAATGGTTGTTCTTTAAAGGACTAGTAGAAAACACTAAGAGACCTATCAATTATTGCTATAGTTGTATGAATGACAGATCAGGGGTATATAAACCCTGGAATGTGAATGGTTGTGAAAAATGTACCCTGATGACTTTGGACATTTTAGTCCTTCGCGAGCTGAAGGGGCTTAGCAACCAATACTGGTGTGATTTAGTCCCAATAAGGGAACAATTAGACAAATTACTGATATTAGTTCAAAAGGACTATACAATGACTCAATAAAATAGGATTTTTATAATTGTGCTAAAGGGGAACAACATAACATTTCTCAATAAATTGTACTGTCAAAAAAGGTTACCTTATTTCCAGAAAATAAGCAAGCCTTATAAGAGAAATAATATAGAACAAAATTATACAAAAAAAATTAGAACCCAATATCATACCATCTACCTTAACATCATCATTTATAATATTTAAATAAATAAAATGGATGAGAGACCAAAATCAAGTATTATTAAATAAAAAAAATATTTGAACTCACATAATAGCCAAGAGGCAAAAACTAGGCATTCTCACAAGCAAATACACTTATATTTGTCGTAGGAAAATATTTCTGACATTAGGATAATTGTATGTTAAGAGTTATTGAATTACATAGGCAAAACTGAATAGTGAAAAACTAATTAAGTCATAGTATTACAACATCTATTGCATGAAAGTTAATGGCCCGAAATGTCACCCTAGAACCTTTTAGGTTATCGATAGCTTTGGTTCAACAAAATAATAAATGGAATTAAAAACTAATTTAGGTCAACCTCCGAAGCAACCCCAAGAGAGCACCATTCATAGCACTTGGAAGATCTAGTATTCTTAATAAAATAAAGGCTAACCTGTAAATTGAGACAACATGTTAGGAAGTGGAACTTGGGTGGAGAGAAGACTTTGAGAAGATGAGTGTTTCACCTAGCTCACCTCGATGCAGCTCCAACCTATAACAAAATGATAATTGTTAGTGAAGAATGAGAAATTGGTAGGATAGAGGAAACAAAAGACCCTTAGTTTATCATTAATACCTTGTAGAGATAGCCCATATTATCAAATAAGGAGAAAACCAAGGGCCAAAGCTAGGTATCATATGTGAGCTCCAGTCATCATAACAGTCATTTTCACAAGCTTGGGATCCTTGCATTCGATCCATTGGGTAAGAAATGGATAAAAGCCAAGCCTTAGAAATGAGGATCTGAAGCCAATTGTAAACTTGCAACATTAAAAAAAGGACTCGTATGAATGGTAACAACACGTAGGATGGCCACTGATAGAGGGATTTACCTTACAGAACAAACTCATTAGGGTTAATTATAGATCCTTTGTTTGTGTCCAATCTTGCAAGAAAATGACCCAATGTAATGCATAGAATGAGGTTAGTTACACCCTTAACCAATCTGGGCCATTTAGTACTATTTGATTACAAACCCTAGCAATCAACAAAGTAAAACACTCCACAAGTCAAAATTAGGGTTGTACAGGTGCACAACTAACTGCTTTGGGGAATTCAAGAGAGTTCCAAGGGTAAATCGGATTAATCGTATTATAATATGTACTATATGTAGAGGAATGGAATAGATCATCATGAGACCAATTAACCTTAGTCACAAAGAGAAATGGCTAACCATCAAATAATTCAATAATATATCTTATTAATGTAGTAGGTGACATGTTAAGTATGAATACAAATGTCCAAGGTATTTTTTATAGTGTAAAAAATATTTTTCCATGGTATTATGTTTATATGTTGGAAATTAGGTATGGTTCCCTTGCGAGATAAATGTTTGGATAGTGCATAATATTAATATTGTTGTGAGTATATCTATTTTTATTTTTATGGTGGATATTGCAAGTGGTATCAAAGCTAAGGTTACTATAGTATGACCTAATCTGGACCACCAATAACCATTTTTGTATTATTTCATAGAGAGAGAAAAGAGAGGGAAGAAACATGAGGAGAGGAAGTGGTTCAAGGATTGACCAACCATGAGACCACCAGTAGGACCCAAACCTATGCCATATATGGAATCCAATCCTGAAGTATGGATCTAGGTGGGGGAAGAGACTCGGAATACCATTGTCTTGTTAATGGAGATAGTACAAGATTTAAAGGAAATACTGGCAAGGCTAACATGAGAAAATGATTGGTTGATGCATGATCCAGAGAAAATTATGAAAATACTTACTGAGAGTTAGAATCATAGAAATTCTAGTTGTAGTGCTAATAATGGGAATAGAGTGGAGGCCCTTAGATAGGGAGAACAAGTCATTTCATAAGTAAGGCATACCCAGAGTTGACAAGGAGAAAGATATGAGAATGAGGAGTCTAAAAACGTGTCGGACCAAAAGATAGATAAGTGACAAAAGAAGAAAATGAAATGTGAATTTAAGAAAATCAAACACTCAACATTTCATGTTGAGTTCAAAGAAGCAGTGAAGTCCTGGTTAATAAATATGAATAAATATTTTCAAATATATGATTATAGTGAAAATATGAAGGAACAATTGGAAATATATCATCCCAAAGGGAAGGCCACTTTTTGGTGGGAAGAATTCAAAGAGGTTCATTGGGTGGAGGAGCAAGAACTAATTTGGGAGAATTTCTAGAAAAAATTTAAAGAAAAATACTTAACAATTTTTTTTTAATGGTAAAGAGAAATAATTTCATGACCTTAGATTGGAACAACATACTGTAGATGACTTTGTGGCAAAATTTATGTCCTTGCTAAGATATGCACTTTATATACATGAGGAGAAAGCTAAGGTACAACGCTTTGTGAGCAATTTTCCTCGATTCATGAAATAACACCTAGAATTCAACAACCCAAGACAAGGGAAAAAACCAATTCAAAAGCACATATATATTAGCAGCAGATGATATGGAAAGGTGAAAGGGGTAAAATTTGGTTAAACCATAAAGGGAATAAAAATTCGGAGAACTCTAAAAGTGTAAAAGTTGTTAATGAAAAGAGTACACCTAAAATTCATCAAAATATATCGACTTGAAAGAATTTCTAGAAATTGCGCTTCCTGAATGGCCAGAAATAATCAAAAACTCTAGGTAAACTAGAGGTCAACCAATAGCAGAGACCCCCAGTACAATATCGGGGTTGTGTGGAACCCCATTACTGCAAGAACTTTCCTCACTATTTTTTATCAAACCACACTACAAATATTCAGGAAGCATCCATGGTTGGTGAGGTGGCACGTAGTATACCAAAAATTAATGCAGCATTGGACGAACATCAGATAGAGGATTAGCCAAAAGTGATAGCATTTGAAGGTAATCTTTCTAACCATCTTGTGTCCATTTTAATAGACCATGGAGTGAGTTAAGTTATATCAACCCTAAAATAGTGGATGTATGCCATTGAAAAACTAGAAAATTCAAGAGCCCATGGTTAGGAAAACTGGCTACAGGACCAAGGTGAATGGTTCTAGCCAAGGTGGAAGACTTCCCTTTCAAAATAGTTGGTCAATCAATAAGTGTTGAATTGAATTTCTTCCCTTTAGGATCATATGATATACTTGTAGAGATGGACTGGTTAGAGAATCATTGGACCTTACTTAATGTAAAAATAATAGCATTAGCTTCATTAATAAAGAAGGATTTAAACAAGAAATTCAGGGAATTGTAAGGACAGTAAAACTAAGCCCCATTAATGCCTCACAGTTGGGTAAATGTATTACGAAAGAATGCTAGCTTTATGGATTTTAACTGGGATATACAAATTCTAAACATAAAAGTGTAGCTATAGAAAATTTTACTATTATACAAGATTTTGTTGATGTATTTCCAGAGGAGATACCCGGGCTACCACCCAGGACGGACCTTGACTTCACTATCAAATTAGTTCAAAGAGAGACCCTGGTATCCGAAGCACAACACCGCATGATTTTTTCTGAGTTAATAGAGTTGATGATACAATTGCAGGAGCTACTCGAAAAAGGATGCATATGTCAAAGTGTATCACCATGGGGAGCCCTTGTGCTTTTTAATTAGGAAAAAGGAGAGCACGTTAAGATTGTGTAGTAATTAGAAACAGTTAAATAAATTAACTATTAAGAATAAATATTTATTGCCAAAAATAGATGACCTGTTTGACCAAGTAAGGAGTGGAACACTATTTTATAAAATTGACTTACGGTCGAGATATCAACACTACAACAAAACCTTGTGGTTATCATCCCTTTTTACTTCACTATTTGCATCTAGAGCCCATTTTTGGTGATATTTTCATCCATTTATGAAATATGGTGCAAAAGTTGATGCAAAATTTGCATTGAGTTTTGCACCTAGTCTTACACCAAGTTTAGCACCAGGTATTGCAGTAGGTTTGGCCCCAACTTTGAACCTGGTTTTATGCCAAGTTTTGTGACATTCGTTGCACTGGGTTTTTGTTCAAAGTTTTGTGTCAACTTTGGAACCTAATTTTGTTTCACCTACTTTTGTATCCTCTATTGCATCCACTTTTTGCGCCTACACTTGCATCAACTTTTGCATCCTTTTTTAATCATATTGTGAATCCATGTTTGCATCATTTTTTGCATGCCCTTTCCTCAAAGTTTTGCATCTACTTTTGCATCTAATTTTTCCAAATTAACTTTTTCATCTTGTTTTACATCCATATTCACATCCTCTTTTTCATCTATTATTGTGTCCACCATTACATCCAATTTTATTGTGCCACAATTTGTGCCTAGTTTGGCACCTCCCTTTGTACCCCCTTCAGCTTCTAATTTTGTATCCATGTTTTCATCCTCATTTGCATCTATATTTTGATCGAATTTTACATCAATTTTTGTATCCCTTTCTGTATTCACTTTTGGGTCAGGATTTGCATAAGTTATTTTGTGTCATTTTGCATCCACTTTTTCATCACCTTTTGTTGAATCAACTTTTGCCTCTACTCATGCACCTATGTTTACATCCACCTTTACATCCCTTTTTGCATTGAAGTTTGCTTCTTTTCTTCATCTATCATGACATCCACTTTTGTTGTTCCATAATTTGCACCATGTTTTGCACTTACTGTTGTACCCACGTTTTCTTCCAATTTTGCATCCGTGTTCACGTCCTCTTTTACATCCGGTACTGCATCTCTTTTTGCAGCCACTTTCGTGCTAGGTTTATGGATTTGGTTTTTCATATCATTTTGTATCTAATTATTAATCTACTTCCGTTGCATCAATTTTTTGCATGCAATTTTGTTTCACCTATTGCGCCCATGTTTGCTTCCAATTTTACATCCCTTTCTTCATCTCCTTTTGTATTCAAGTTTGCATTATTTTTAGTCTATTGTTACATTCACTTTTTCATCAATTTATAAAGATATTATATCAATCATATCAAATAAAATAGGGAATGAAGGATAGACAATGGGGAAGTCTTTGTTACTATTGCTCTTTGGTAGAACTGGAATACATCAATGGGTCCTCCAAGCCTCTACCCTTGATTTGCTCCATAACCTCTATGCTCACTGGTGTGGATGCACAAGTTTATCATCATTGCATCACATATAGAATTTGGGAGAACTTCCTACTTCTTCCTATGACTAGGGAAGAGATTTGTTTATATATATTCCCATCATGATTGAACTTCATTTCACCTAGATAGTTTCTTCATTGTATCAAGGTGATTATTAAGATAGACCAAATCAATCCTTGTTTAATTAATAATGATTACTTTAAACAAAGTTTTCAATTTGGACTGAATTTAAGATTAAACAACCAGATTCTCACATTGTTTCAAAGCTCTAGTGTATAGAGGACTTTGACGGCCTTTTATTTAAGCCTCCAACACTAGGAAAGAGCATTGCTAGACCTTGTAGTTTGGTCGATACCACTTGGAAGGAGCATTGGTCCCTCCAAAAAAAAAAATTAGGTTTCACCTGTCACAAATTTATCCTCTGACTCAACAAAGGATATGATTAGTTTCTTGACCCTTGGGGCTGGCTTTATTATTGATAACACTTGCCAATGTGATTAGCTATGTGGTTTATTTGTGGTAATGAAATATTATTGATAAGTGCATCGAAGATACATGAATTCTTGATGAAGAAGTATGGTCGTCATCAGTTACAAATTCCTTAGATTTTATGGATGATGACATGGTGTCATATTGGGTAGTCAATTGTTAAAATATGCTTGGCTAGGGGGGCATGGTAGTAGCTTTCCTATAGTTGGGTGGCGATGGTACGAAATCACTCATGGTGAGACAAACACTTTGACATTGCACACGATGGAATATATCTGGCTTGGATTCGGTAAGGACACATCGATTAGGTGTATTGTAGGTGATACATGTGCTCTCCAACCAAGTATGGAAAATATGTTGTAATGTCCTGTCCTATCTTGTTAAAAAATATCACGTCATAAAATTATGTAAAAAAATATAAAATAAAATAAAATAAAAGTATAATTAATAATTATAGTTATAATCAATTGTAATTAATAATTAAACCAACCTAGATCCATCTAAACTCTGGATTTACAATCTGTTGAGAGAGCACAAATCTATTGAGGTGAAAGCCTCTCTAGAGGGAAAAGAGAAACAATCTGTCTCAATTCTCGATAAATCCAAATTTAAGATAGATATAGGTTTTTTACAAATAAAACACTGCAAGTGAAATTGAAAGAAAAAATCCAAAATCAAAAACATTTAAACTCATCCTATCAAAATTACTTCATAAAACTTGGACACGAACCATTTTCATAAGAATGGAGTTTCACATTGCCATGAAATTTTGCCTAACATGCTTTTAATTTGAAATAGAAATCATCACAGCCTTAAAACAATATAGAAATCTGTTGGTCATCATAAATTTGTATTTGGAAGATTTTGTGTTCTTGCCAACTGATTGCTAGTTGTAGTGGTTTGTAACAATGGTTGAGGATTTTGTACTAGACACTATGGTTAGAAACTAGGTACTGGTGCCATTGTTTATGGTCCTGATATTAATAAGCATCTTAACCAATTTCGTGTCAAATCTCATGATATCGTCGCAATTGTCTGACCCTAGAATTTTTAAGGTTGGGTGAGTAATAAAGCCTCTTGATTTGTTTTGTTTTTACAAATTGTGTGATTTCAATTTGAGAAAGTCAAGCATTTTTTATTTTGTGGAGTGTAGGAAGTTGGTTATGAGAGTTAGGAATTTCATGGTAGTGAATTTTTTAATCCTTGAGAGGTCCTTTCATGCACGGTGGGCTTACTAGAACCATGAGGTATATTTGGTCAATTATTTATCTCAATTTATCAATTCCCCAATAGTCATATTATTTTACCCTTTACCATGTAGGATTTGGCCCTGAAAACTTGGCTTTGTAGAAACATGAAATAATTTGAAAAAATATATGTGGAATTTGAATGATAAAACTCATGGCAAGAAAATCAATTGAGGTTGCATTTAGGAATTTGTGGAAGGTCCCTTGACATCAAATATAAATGCATTATTTGCTTTGTTTGCAGGTAAATAAGCTTCTTGAAGGGATAGGGGTCACCCTAAAGAAAGGTATAAATAAGAGTGAGAAGGAGTCCCATTCGCACCAACCCAAGTGCAAATCATAATTGTGGAGAGCGTATGAAATAGTCACATCTCAAGAGGACAAGGTCAAGGGTGAAAAGGAATTTTTTTGGGGTTTGTTTGTGTTTGGCACAAGCCTGAGTAGGAGAAGGAGGCTAGTCGCAAGATTGAGGGACATAAAATTTCATGGTTTGAGGGAGATATCTTTAAGGAAATAAGTTCAAAGACTTCTGGTTTAATATAGAAGGGACCAAGCACTATATCAGGGCCAGTTGATGGTAAAAAGGGAGCCAGAATAACATCCTACGGGTGCCTAAGTAGTATCAAAGAAGGGTTGGTATGTTAGCAATGGACAATATAAATTTTGAGGTAGTTTTAGGGATTGTCTAGTTCCCTATCCAGAATGAAAATATCAGGGATGATACTTGCATAGGTCCATGAGCAACAATAGTGGAACTTGTCCTTGATCAGAGGTAAGTGTTATCCTATGTCATTGGCTTTACAAGGTGGTTTAGTGTCCTATTTAAGGACATATTATTTGGGCATATTAAGGATGTTTGGAGGGAAATAACTTGATGTCTAAGGAAGCCCTAAATGCATACGTTAAAGGACTATAGATTCTCTAAGAGATGCATATTTGGAAAAGCTCAGGGACTGATCTTTGAAGAAGAAAAGAAGGTAGCCAAGGGACTAGTTTGTCAAGCACATGTTTTTTGAAGAGAAGGAAATATTGCAATGATAGAGGGAAGCCCTACATGCCCTAATTTTTTCTTCATTGGAGTAGCACATGAAGGAAATAGTGGGAAGATGTCCTTAAGTTTTGAGGAGAAATAGTGGGTAGTCTAAGAGTTGTTCACAAACACAGTTTTGAACAAATCACTAGAAGACCCTATGTGTTGATTCATTTAAAGACTAATGACCATCTAGAGGAAAAATTGGACTCGTATTTAGTGGCCTAAAGGAGCAAGATCATTAATAGATGCAAATTGGTGTTTTTGGAAATCAGGAGCAAAATGATCAACATATATGTTCAGGACATGTGGACTGAAAGGGTTGATGGGTGCCACATCAGAATGTAGGTCAAGTGTTGTCTTTTTCAGGGTATATTGGTTGTCAAAGGACTTACACAAAATTCTTGTTTGTATTCTTTGTATCAATTGCTGTATGACGGCCATGATCCCTAGTATGGGAGCCCTAGATTGGTGTACCATAGATTGGCAACATAACAAAGTTGGGTTATTAAAAAATTGCAAAACTTTCTATATTTGTTCATGCTTTGATTTACTATTATATTTATTCCACTGTGAAAAGTAGTTTCTCGAGGCATTAGATTTGGTAATGTCATATATTTTAAGACCCTAACCTAGATTCTCCAGTGTTGTGTAAAATCAACACTTTCCTTGATTCTGAGTGACAATATCAAGATGCATGAAGTTGCTCAAATGTATGAGTTTACATTGGTGGTTTGTTCTCATGGTCGTTGTTTTAATGGGAAAACAATATAAGAGGGGATGAAAAAGGAGTGGGAATATCACGTCAACTCATTGACAAATTACAAGGTACTAGTAAGAGGTTGGCTCATTTTCTTTTTCAAGAAGTCTTAAGAGCTTCATTGGGATCTGAATATGGTTTCTAGTATTGACTCCTAC
Source organism: Pinus taeda (assembly GCA_000404065.3). Classification (NCBI taxonomy): domain Eukaryota; kingdom Viridiplantae; phylum Streptophyta; class Pinopsida; order Pinales; family Pinaceae; genus Pinus; species Pinus taeda. The sequence goes on from APFE031040718.1 coordinate 56,200, forward strand.
CCTTTCATGTTAAGCATTTGAATACTGTTTTTGATCCCCCTAAGGAGGGAGTAGAAAATTTCCCTCTTTGGGTTCGTCCTCTGAGTCGAAAGGTACAATTCCAGTTAAACCACGCTCTCAAGGAAGTTGGAACCAAGTTGGGGCAATACTTGGAGGTCAGACTCACTTTCAAAGACTTTGCGGAGGGGAATATGGTGAGTGTATCAGTAAATTTGGATGTCAGATATGGCTTATGGGGTGAAATGGAACTCCAAAATAATGGCATTACTTCTATTTAGACTTTAGACTACGAGGGCATCCCCTTCATATGCCACAGATGTCACAAAAACAACCATAATTCTACAAGTTTCCCACTGGGGTTCAATTGAAATAAGGAAAGTACAAGCCCTTGTCTCCAAAATGAAAGAGAAAGGCTTTGTCCTGATGACAATGACACCTCTCATCATTTTCACAACTATCTTAGATGCCCCTACTATCTTGGCGACTCCAAATCCAAGCCTCATTGTGACTCTTCTTATGATTGTTGATGCGGCTTCCATGAAGCTAATCATGCACAACTCCTTTTAACCACTACTTCAATAATCCTAACCTCAAGTACTCTCTCTTCATATGTTTCTTTATCTTCTATTGTTAGTTGTATTTTTTATTTTAGGAAGGATTGAAATACAATATAAAATGTACTACCTCTATATATGTTATTGAAAGAAATTACAACTTTGTATGTCTAGGTTCATGTGGTAGATATCAACTCCTTCAATGAATCCTAGAAGTCACATCCCTTAGGTGTGTAACTTTAAGAAAAACCAAATCTACTTTCCATTATGGCCAATAATTTGGCACGGTTAGGTTAATAGCGATAATAGTATTGTAGGAGAGCCTTATGGTTTTTTAATAACATGATTAGATCCTTAGATCAAATTCCCTTTGTACATGTTGATGCAGAACTTTTATGGAAGTGATAAAAATGTCTTGAAGTCAAAACTTAAAAAGTGTATTGAGCTTCATTAACCCAATATATGAGTGTAATCATTTTTTTAATGTTCATGATTCAAGCAAATAAAAGGGAACATATGAATATCCAGGATTAATGTTGAATCCATAATTTGAAGATGTATATGAAAACACCAAGTACGTTCATGACCCTAGAGAAATATGGAGAGAAAATTCTTTAGTCACATGTACCATTACCTTTTGTTGATTATTGTAGCCTTGCAATGAAACACTTTTTGATGTAAAAGGAATTATTTCATTTTCTTGATATGGCATGTTGTAGCTAAAAGGAAAATATAACAAGAGGTTGTATCTCCTCTACGTTTTCATTTATGGAAGGTTGTTTAATGAATGTGGTGTAATATGTCCTTAGATTAGTAGGTATAGAGTGCAATACCAATTTGGATGTATTTTTATACCTATAAACTTTTCCTACAGAATTAGTGGGAACATTATTTGGGTACATAAGTGTCTTGATAGATGGAATCATGTTCATAAAATTCCCTATCATTCAATGTTTATAGTTAGGTCGATGTTAGGCCTTAGAGTGCAATAAATTCCTAATTATGTTTTGCAATCCCAATGTGTGGCGAAAATGTATGATTGATCTCCAATTTTCACATTGTTTGAGATGAAAATACTGTAAGAAAATCATAGTCGAGGAGCATTTATGAATAATGTTTTGTAGAGATGTTAGAAAGTTTCTATAATTAATAACTAGTGGTTGGTTTTTATACTGGTGAAAGATGAATTGAACCAATATTGTTTAATGCCTAGTGTTAATGGTAGATATTTCTTAGTTGGGATTATGAGTTTGTAGCAAGGAGGACATAACAATGTTCTAGACATAATAACTATATTTTAGAATTTCATCCAAAATCATGGCAATGATATTCCTTGTGGTAGCAATGGAGATTGGTTGGACATGGAAAAGAAATTACACTTTTTATTATATTGAATCAAAACTAGGAGCATATGGAAAGATGAATCACATATTATATTTGGAGGAAGTCTAACACAGTGTATGTAGATTATATATATATTTGTCATTGATGTTTATGAGTTTGATATTAGTTAGAGTTGGTACTTAGGAGGAATACTAGAATACCATGTGATATTATAAAAGCTTGTACTTAATGCCTCCATAACATGGAGCATGAAAACATTATGTAACCATATCTATCTATGTATTATGTAAAGGGCATATCATTGAATGACCCTTCTAAGAAGGCATACCAATTATCCATTCATCCTTCATAATCTGATAGCTTGTTTAATATAATATACAACCTCTGATAAAGTATGGACCATGTGTCAGCTAAATTCGATATGAGTTGATTATGTTGGTTGTAAACTTTAGGGGGGCAGATAACACTAAAAACATGAAGTTTCCTATACATTTAGGTGGAGTTCATTGAAATATGAATGAAATGTGTACTCAAAGAAGATATTAGTGGTTCAGTAGTTTCAATAGTTAGGTACCAATGTATTTTGTTGGATTTCCTTCAATTTTGTGGATACTAACAATTAGGTAATATCTACATGATTGAGGAATGAGACACAATTTAAGTTAGATCATATATATACTTTATGTATCAATTAGATTTTATTTGATGTATTGAACCAATAGAAGATGATGATGAAAACTTACCTAACAAAGATAAGGACATGTCCAACACACTAAGGGTGAAGGTTGGGATTATTAACTGCAACCTATCATATAGAATATGATGTCATGTTTGGGATCATACATGAAAATTTTGTGGTGTGTTAATGTATTGATCAATGCGATATAGACTTTCTATGAACATATTTATTCTTCTTATGTGTTTTAGGAGGTTGTTGGGTCATGGCTTGACAAAATATTTTGGTTAACAAGATTTTTTAAGTTAGTGTATAATTGAAATTTTCTCAACAAGTTTTCAATGTGCCAAGATAGCACATCTATCTCAAAACAAACTTTTATTTATTTATATATGTACTATTGCATTGTTAAATAAATTGAAGACACAATTTTGGTGTATAAAATATGTTTGCTCTCTTATTATTTAGATTAAAATTTCAAATATTAAAATAATTTTATTTTTTTAAATATATATCAAGTAAATAAAGAAAATTAATATTACATGAAGTACATTCTATGACATGCATCTATAGGTTGTTCATCCATCAATACCTATGCGAACCCATGAAAAGAGAACACTATGGTTAGGTATATCACGATCCAGTGAATTTTCTTCATTTCTGTTCAAACAAGACATGTCAAGAGAGATAAATGGCAAACAACTAAGGTAGGTCCACAATCCACATGGATCCATACTTTTATCGAGCAAGTTCGCTTTAGCATATTGATGTCACTTTTATATATGGTGTATCAATTACCTTCTATATAATAGAGATTAAAAATATAACTAATATAGTTTTTATTGTTTTATCGAGATAGGAAAATAGCATGATGTCATACATGAAAAATAGTATGTAGGTCTCTTTGTCATCAAGGAGTTATGTGTAGATGAAAAGTAGCAAAAGAAAACACAAGTGCGGATGATATATGGTTGCTTATGATGGTATAAATACCAAGAGTAGATGTGATATATGCTTTCTTTTCACCAACAACATCTCCTCCATATACTCTTATTGGCTTTCCTTTGCACCTTTTAATGCAATTTCTAGTTTGAATAAGTTAAAAAATTAGAAATGTGAGCGCTATAACAATGTTTTTTACATTGAATCCCAATGGAGGGAAAAAGGTATATATCTCATTAGAAGGGAAAAAAATCCCTTTATATTTCCTTTATAATTAACTATCTCATTTTTAGAAATTTTCTCATTTTTCGAAACCTTCTCATTTTTCAAAACATTCACATATTTAGCTGGAAAAATTTTCACTCCTCTACCTACTTTCAACCCTACAATTATAGTTTTTCTCTAGTAACAATAGCTCGACACGTGGCACTTAAGATTTTATCCCTCCTCTGGTAACAATACCTTGAGATTCCTCAATTCTGGGAGAGAAAGTTTCTTTTTTTCTTCACTATTTTGAACACTACGAGTGAGGTGGTATGATTACTCTTTTGTGGAGGTTGAGTGATACATTCTATTGTTGGGATGAAAACTTTTTCACAAGGTCGAGTTTCATTGCTAAAGGTTGGACACGTTATTTTTATACTGTGTGGCCTTTGCTGAGGATGTGGTGATTGTATATCAACTGGGAGAGGTCTAGAACATGCTTGTTCAGAACCCATAATAAAAAAATCATATAAAATATCAGTCCTTCCCTCCATCTACATGAGCATAAGAGTTACTAGTGCAAGTTCTACTTGAATGGGGAAGAATCATAGTGAATATCAGTCCTTCTCTTCATCTAGCTGAGTGTAATAGTTACTGGTACAAAATCTGCTCTAATTAGGACGATCTGAAGGGAGAATACTTCTACTAAACTATTCAAATGTGAGATGATATTTGGAGTTGTTTATCATGAGGAGAGATTATTAATTGTAGTCTATTTCACTAGAATTACACTATCAAGTTCCTATAAAAATAATTGTTTCTGACGTTCTTATTTTTTTTTATTTCATACATGAGTCTTATATGAAATTTCATAATGAATATATATTTTAATGAACCAACTGGGAGTCCCTACTATTCATAATACAATCTAGTGGAAGCTAAATGTATGAAAGACACCTACAGTAGTGAAAATATAAATTGTTTGAAGAAACTTGTCTTAAGATTTAATTGTAAACTCAGAAATTGATTGAAAATTATGTGTTTTTCTAAGAAGGAATACTACATATATTTTCCCATTATTTCAGTAAATAGGGAAAGACTGAAATCCAAGAGAGGTAGTATTAGATCTGATAGTACAACCTATTTCTACACACGATATCACATATTTACGCATTTTCACATATGATGTTGTTATGGAGACGTTATGAAAATGTTTACCTTGTTATTATAATTTGTAATCTTATTGGTTCTTCGAAGAAGGAAAGTTACATTATAGACAAGATATTAAAAAACCTCGACACTATTGTGTTGAGTGGGTTCATACCTTGCCTATCCATTGAGTGGGATAAACCCCGTAAGTATTGAGTCATGTGCATTCATACCTCTCCCTATCAATTGAGTGGAATAAACCCCCTAAGTATTTATTGGGTGGGGGGTTATTTATTTCAAATTTTTACCTCAATAGTTTTATCTTACTATAAGTGATCTTCATAATGATACCTTGGGTTCAAGAAATACCCAGTTGCATGTATAAGGCAATGGAATTGATTGTTTCATTTTTTATAAATCATGTCCTAGATAAGCCCATACTTAGCTATTCAATATTTATGGTTTTTCATATTTTCTCTTTCAATTAATCCATAGCCTCATAGATTTTTCCCATGTCCAACTTTTCCCCATCAACTAACTGCAACACCATAACAAGAGGCTCTCCAATTCACATGAATTTATGATTGTACGATTATTTCCATTAGTCGATTCATCTAACATATGGTACAAATTGGTCAAATGAAGCTCTAAAAACCTTGACGTATTCCTCTATGGGTGATATCTCTTTTACAAAATAAATCCTCTTAATTCACGCAAGCTAGGGCCTTTGAATCCTTTGTTGCAGCAATAACAAAATCCCACATAGGTTGGTAATAAGGAGACAGAGATGCATTGAAGGGGATATAGATGAATCATACAACCATATTTCTATGTATTCACCAAAATCATATTTATATTGCTTCATATAATGGGTATCTAAGGTGGGATGATTTTGACTTGGTTGAGGGATACTAGCATAAATAGGTGTTGTTGTGACATAACTATGAATGTTCTTCATTAGGACAGTTATCAACACTAGCAGGTGCAAGAACATAATCGAAGGGGTCCAAGGCATTGGTGTAGGGGATAGAGGGAGAGTCTTCAACCTCAAATTCAAAACCAACATTTTCTCCTACCATAGTAAGTTGCATCTTCCTCTTTATTTCATTATTCACCTCCTTTTGCCTAGCCTTATCTTCTTAATTTTTTTAAAATTGACTTTGCATCTCCAATCAAATATGTCCAATCATTTCTCGTGGTCCCTTGCATGGCAAATTTTGGCCTCTTCTACTAGCCAAGTGTGGTTTCAGCCTATGAATCCATGTTTTTCATCTAAAAGGTGTAGAACACCTCATTATCAAAAATATCAAGATTGATCCATGCAGGGTATTTGACTCTTGGGGCCATGGTAAATGGAAACAAATATCAAAATATGCAACATTGAAGATCTACTTTAAACTTCAAAGTTCAAGTTTCAAACTAACACAACTATGAACAATAGAAGGCTGAAAGTACAAAAATGCAAAGACATATTTGAAATTTGCATTTTAAGGAGAGAAAAACTCAAGGATGAACATCAAGTCCACATTTTAAGGAGAGAAAAACTCAAGGATGAACATCAATTCCACATTTTAAGGAAAGAAAAAAATAGAGTAAAACTTTTCATTCGAATGTTTACATACTTGGGAATACGAAGAATGGACAATGAGCACCTCTAGGCTTGAAAATGGGTTGTAGCATCCTCCCTTAGATGCCATATATTCACCAAAAATAGCCGAATATCATTAATAAACAAGGTCTCATCTCCAATCTCACTCTAACTCACTGTGAGGAGACAAACTAGATGTTCTATTTTTCCTAAAATAGGAGGCCACACTGATTTTTTTGTACAATCCTATTTCCTTTTGGAAAGCATGCACACATCAAAAACTCTATTTTTTTTCAGATAGTTTTGTAGAACAACATTACTATGCCCACCATTTCCTTGCATGAGGGACTTTGAAAGTAGGACCTAAATTCCTGCATACTTGACATCCTTATTGAATTCAGTCATTTTCCATCCTATTGTATCTAGAGAAGCTATATTTTCAATCACATAGTTAATGTAAAACAAACCTCTAGTAGCCTCATGAAGCCATGTCATTGCCCAAACAAGTTCATCTACAAATATACTCTTGGCGGCAAAATACCTCTATGAAACAACAATTTTGTTATCATATTTTCCTTTGTACTTGTCAACAAATGTCAAAATCTTCTTGGCATGGTTGAGAAGCTCATTGGAGTAGGTGATACCAGAGTGCCTGAAAAAAATTGAAGTATCAACCATTATTGCTTCTATTTCTCCTGCGAGATTCAATCCAACATTGTTTGAATCAATTCTATATGCTTGGTGAGGTGTGGTCATGTCTTTTGGATATATCCAACAATATGTGTGGTCATGTATTCATGTCTTCATGTCTTCCTAGTACATGTTGAATCCAAAGATAGATATCACTCCATTCTTGTTTTCTTCCATCACAATTTTTTCCTCATTTAGGCAATTGGACTCATTTGATAAAACCTATGTTATCCCACTTTGCTCTCTAAAACCATATGAGAGAAACTGTTTCAAATGAATTTTCAAGTATTGTTAATGGATCACCAAATTCGTTAGAGATTTTTTTAGCAGTTAATTTATGGCATTCATAAATTTTATATTTAATATAGAGTCATTAAAGGCTTATATGGTTTTTGACATTTTTCAAAGCACATTTGAGAAGTAACTTTAGAGCCACAATTCTTAGGCCTTCATCTTAAAAATGTGATTATAAAAAATATTGAAAATACATATAGAACTAAATTTGTCTCATGGTTCTTATTTGGCTCCATTAAATTATCTTCAAAGTTGTTTGTTGTGTATATAAAAAAAATTCCACTAGTCTCTCTTTTTTTAAGTGAATGGCCTGTTATAGGAAAATTTCTTGTTTACCATTGTTAGGTGTAGCAATCCTTTTATGCCATTCATCCATTTTATATCTAAGAGAGATTCACCAAAGGCTTACATTGGATTGAAATTTTTTGTAAAGTACATTTGAGAAGAAACCTTAGAGCAATAATTCCTATGGAGACCTTCATCTTAACAATGTGATTCTAAAAAGGATTCAAAATGCATCCAACACTAACCTTGTCTCGTCGTTCCTATTTGGTCCTACTAAACGATCTGCAATATTGGTTTTTTTTTATATAAGTTATTTTCCACTATTTTATATTTTTTTTAAATGATTGGCTTCTAATAGGCAATTTTCCTCTTTGTCATTGCTAGGTGTAGGCATATTTTTATATTGTTAGCAAGAAACATATTTGTCTAAAAAATCATACACTAAATTGCTATTCTGTATACTAGTTTGTTATGGGTTTTAATTGGTTTGATAGTAGGTCAATCCAATGTTAATATGGTAGGCTAATTTTATGTCTTACTCATAGTATGGGTGTTTGAGATAAATGTAGAATATTAAAAGGATCACCAATTATATATATATATATATAATATATATATATATATATATATGCTTTCATAAATTTGATGTGGTGGTAGAAAAATGGTCATTAACTTTATTTAAAAAAATAAAAGTTATCTTCTTTTAGATATGCATCCATGATTCATTCATGTTATAATTTTTTAAGATCCAATGTATTTTAGCTGAAAAATACATCCATACCTCTAAAAATCTAGCCAATAAGAATGAAAAACATAAGAAGGAATAAACCCATGAAAATATAAAAATAAAATTCGAAAACAAAAGGGAAACATTCAAAAACGAAAGTGACACAAAAGAGATTGAATTCATTAGTCATTTTAAATCCTCCAAGGTTGTGAGTTTTTCTTTATTTTGGTGTTGACGAGGGTTTTAGTGGCTTCAAGTTGAATCATGTTTCACTGAAAGTCTCTTCTTTTTTGGCTTCTAATATCTAGTTGAAGCTTAGCTAACCTTGAATTCTCATTATTCCCAACTCATTGACATAAGCATTTTCGAGTTTGTTGTTTTCTTCTAGTCCATCGTTTTCTCCTTGACAGAGCATTAATGACCATAAATTTTAGCCATGCATGCTACAATTCTAGTTCTAATTAAGTATCTTTAGCATTTTTCTCATACAATCAATTTTTCTCATACGAGGCAAAATATTTTGGTGAATAGCTTGTTGGGATTAAATCGATTTCCTTTGTTATTGTGATGGTGAAGCTAATGGAAGGATGAAAGAAGATGTTGCTTGTTATCAGATATGCACCTATTTTTGTGGTTGTAGAGTAGGTGGAGATGACAGTTATGAGTGGTGGTTTTCTATGGATAAAGAAACCTAAGACTACTTCTTTACAGACGATTGTTGCGAAAATCTCTTTTGATGTTGAAAAAAGGTTGAAATCTTATATAGGATACATGTTGCCCACACAGGACCTTGTCCTTGGTGTCCTATCATCCCTGGCTATATCACTTATTTCCCTTACTACAATGAACTTCAACTAGTATAACCCCTTCCTCTGGGTGTTATCTCCACCATTTTCTCCCCTTTACTAGCGTGTTAACTTCTAGGTACAGGCCCTTGAGGCCCATTTCCTTGATCAGTCTCTACAAACTTATTCTACATTATCATGCTCCCCCTTTCCAAAAATTTTTATACTTGACTCTATTGTTGTTAATGACATTGTGTTTGGTGGTTATGTTGTTGTGGTTGTGCTTTATGTTTTGGTTGTTGTTGCTACTATTATTGATGCACTTGGTTTGGTTGCAAGGTCAATTAGCCAGCACCTTAAGAACATTTCTAAGGTGTTTGAGGTAGACTTTGGTGACGAATTGGTTCATTTTGAGACATAAATCGAGTAAGGGAAGAAATAGGTTGGTGTGGTTGATGATGCAAAGTTAGGGGTGACTGGGATTTGGAATGTTAGCGACCACTTGTATGTTGGTTTTGAAGGCCATCTGACATTAACTGTTGTTGTGGACAAGAGTTATTAGGGAGAGGTGGCATTGTATGTGGTATTTTAGAAAGTAGGTGTGGTTGGGATTGCGGCAGTGTGGATCCATTTGAAGGAAATTGTTGTTGCGGCAGATCTCGTTGACCCTATTGTTGTTGTAATTGTTGGCGAGGCATATAGGCTTATGGATTATTATATGATTTTTCAATTAAGAATGGTACATATTACTATTTGGGTATGGAATGTGGTGTATTTGTGTTGACTAGAAAAATTATGGGATGCAGAAGAAACCATATGATTAGAGAAAAAAGTATTTATATTACTAAAAAAAGGTGCAACTTGACCATTTCCCTATGTAGCCTGGAGCTGAAACTCTTGAATTAACAACCACTGATCATCAGTAGATTGGCTAGGGTATAAATTAGAATGAGAAGGAAAAATGTTGTAAATAAGATAGGTAATGAACAAGAAAAAGGAAAACTTTCATGTTGAAAACCTATATGCTGTACTTTCTCAATACTACAAGTTTTGTGGCTATTTCTTAAAAATTTATTGTAGCACTTATGACAAACATTGTCTGACACCACTCGAAAAAACATTCCAAATAAAGATAATACAATCTATGATTAGTAAGAAACTCCCATTCTCAAGTCCCACTATAAACAAGTAACAACAATATTTAACTCCTCTAAAATGTTTACAAAAGAATATAAATTCCTTCCATCACTGAAGATTAAAGAAGATAATTTGGATTCCATTGCATTGGAATAAGGGAGAGTGTACTAAACTAAAATATACATTTATAAAATTGCATAATAGTATTATTGATGTTTTAGAATTCTATTTACCACCAAAGGAAGTGCAAAATGTGTGGACAAGGAGGAGCAAACAATGTTGTTTCTTTCCTTCCCAAGGCTCAGTCATTGACTTCACCAAAGTTACATCTTTTTTAAATTCTTATAATATCAACGTAAAATATGATATAACGATAATATGAAAATGGGAATGAATCTACCTGAAGGCCTAGAAAAGTGTAATTAGATCATCCTCTAACTCAAATCAATATTCTAACATTTCATTGTAGAGGAATGATTGGAGAAATTAAGTATTGTGACCCAACAAATAAATATGATCGCATTTCGTAAATTTATTATATTCAGTCTGTTGGATCAAGTTCAAACTTGTTATTTATAAAATTGAATTAAATTTAAATTCTAAGTTTAATACTATGTTCTCCAATCTTAATTTAGAAAAAAAGAAATAATGTTAATGACAGCAATAAAGTCCTATGGAAATTTTTGTAACAATATGACTAATAACTGAACTTGTTTCTCCCATCCAAGAAGAGATGCAACACTAAAATGATTTATAGAACACAGAGGTATGGATTTCATAGAAATATATCCATATGCATTTGATTTATATATTTTCTTAAGCATGTGGTGCATTCCACCCTACCCATAAAGGTGAAAAAATAAAGTTGAGTTTCATGGTCATTTTTCTTTTATTTTTTTATCATTAATTGTCTAGCGGTGGAACAAGCATCTAAGATTCAAGGTAATTATTGTTTGAAGGGTAAATTTGAACTGCCAATGTTTCAAACCTTTAAAGGACCAAAAGTTACATAAAATTCTATTTTATCACCATGGAAAGCTTCAATCTCTTGGATTAGACGAAACCTATTTTCACTATTATTGAATATTCTAAATGTTGCAACACAACATTGCAAATTGTAGATTCTATCTGTAATTGAGAGCAATTTGTTTCATTGCAGATGTCTTTCTTTTCAATTTAATGTTCCCAATAATGGGTTTTAGTGTAAGAATTTGTTCCTTCTTTCTTTTTTAATTTTATCATGGTTGCAGTTGCGTAAAATTTTTGAGGGTGAGTTAGAATAAGATGTTGAGGGTTATACTATTATTGATTTCCTTGAAAATTATGGGTATAGAGGTGGTCATATATAGGGAAGTTTGAGGTAATTATTCATTTTTCACTTATCTATTTACGAGTTAGTTATTTCAATTTTCCCCTTTAGCTATTACTATTAATTTTTCAGGAAGGAATGTATATCAGTGACCCATAGGACATGGAATATGTTTGGAAACCAACATCCAAAATAGAAAATCTATGTGCATTATTCTCCACTGTGAATATGTGTCCATCATACCACTTAAGATGTGAGTCACATTCATATTACCAATTTCACCATCTTTTATTACTCTTATAATTGATTCAAAAATCTTGTTCCACCATTATTTGATATTATGTTATTTTAGGCTTTTCATATTTACTATTTAGCCATCAAAACTAACACATTAGTTTCTCTATGGGTAAAGAGTTTGTTTCAACTCTCGTAAAGAAGTTTCATTTAGTTGAAAATGTCATGAGATATTTCACTATATGTATGTAGGTGTTTAATAGAAAATAAGTTAATGTTTGAAGTCAAATTTAAAAGAAAGAAGGATAAAGAAAGATAAAAAAACAAACCTTGTTTATTTTGTATTTATTGTATGTAATAGCTAAAGGAGGGAAAAAAACCCTAAAACAAACCTAATTTTTTTATCTCTTTATATTTAATAAATATGAAGTATCTATATCCCAAATAAATATTATATGAAGATGGATTTATGTTATTAAAATAATTAGAATGATCGATTTATATTAGTTTAGATTCCTTTTAATCAATATCCAATATTTAAAAAATTCCAAAAAATCAAAATTTAATTATTTTGCTTCTTAAAACGATGACCTTAAAATAAACATCTAGTGTCTAATTTTACTCTAATTTTATTAGTATTGGAATTATAATGTTATTAGCATTACAAATATAATGTGATGGACATTGAGATCTCCTCAAATTGATCCTTACAAACAAATAACCATAATGTCTTCTTCCAGACTGTTAAATTGTAATATATTATTGTTGCTCTACTTGTTTCTTTCAACAAAATGCTATCAAAGAAATATATTAAACAAAGCCAAGACAACTTTGATAAATTTCCCGCTCATTTTGTGTTTTCTAAAGTAGATGATTTCCTATTTTAGAAAATTGCATTGATTATTCTAATCTAGACAATCTAAAATGTGTGTGGTTTAACTATAGATATATATCATATATATATATATTATATATATATATATATATATATATATATATATATAATATATATATATATATATATATATATATATATATATATATATATATATATATATAGGTAATTTGTTTTCTCCAAATTATTTTTTATTCAATTCTTAAAAGGGATTATTGGCATTTTCAAATTCAAAATATTTTTTTTTGATCCCATATGTCATCTTTAATCATCATAAACAATATGACTAAATTACGATGTTATCAAGTAGTTCTGTTTTTAATCTAGATGTAGGTCACCTATTCATATGCACATAAAAAAATTACATGCCTTTTAAGAACTCATTTGAGAAACCCTCATGTTGATTCCCGGTAATGTTTTGTGAAGTTTGGAAGCTTAAGCAATATCATGTTTAAAATTGAATTTTTTTTGTGCCAATTAGATAAGACAAAAAATTAATACAGATAATTTTTCCCATGTCCACTATATTAGTACAAGTGAGAGAAAAAAGAAAACCATAGCTTCAGATTTAGAGGTGGGCCATAGAGACCTTACGCTAATTATCATCATCTACAAGTGAAATGGGTTGTTGGGAACACTTTCCAGCCTTGTTTTTGCAGTGTCCCTTGTGTCTTAGTTCTTGAAGGTCCTCTTCTATCTTTGTTCTTTATTTATATATCATTGAAGCTTTATATTAATTTTTGGGGATTCAAAAGAATTGCATTCTATAGATATGTATATTCAAGGAGAACATATGAGAACTATGCACTGGATTTTTTGTTGGCTCCATCATGTCCAGCCTCTTTCTTGAATTTCCTAATCTACATGATTTTGATTTTCAATCATCATAATAGTTATAATGCCTTTTTTTGTCAATATTTACTATAACTATATAGAATTTTAAGTTCTTGAGTGATTTCTTTTATCTCCAAAATTATATTAGAGTAGCTATAGAACATGATGAGCCTCATAAATGGGTAATCACATGGGCTCATTTTACCTCCTAACCCAATCAAATCAACCATTCTCTTAGCTTATTGTATGATTTTCTGATTATATTGGTGCTTATAGGGTGAGTTGAGTTAGTTATGATGCCATGTGGTCTAATATGTATTTAATGCAGATTATTGATGGATTTCGAGATCAAAGTTAAGGATCCAGTGGTCAAATTACAGAAATAACTCGAAGTAGACAGAAGACAGGACTTATAGGAGGGAATTCCCCTTATTTATTAATTGTCACTTTGAATTCCCATTCATTTAGCTTGTAGTACAAGCAACTAAATCATGCACTAGAAGGCAGCCGAGCAAAGTAGAGGATGGTTGATAGTTATCTCAAGTTTTGGGAGCCAAGCCTCCCTGATTTTAAGAAAGATGTTGGTAGCTCCAAATATATAAGTAGAGAGGCCTAGGGCCTCATTAGGGTTTTCTTTTTACATATGTAAAGTCTTCTCAAATTTTGAGATTATTTGTGTGATAGTTTTATGTAATCTTGTTACTTTGTGATAATAAATATGGAATCCTTTTTGAGCTAGAACTGAGTTACCTCAAAGAGCTGACACTCTTGGGTTAGGACCCAATCAAAGTAGCAAAGCTTCTCTTTACTTTTATTTGTATGCTTTACCTCAGTTTGTAGATTAATTTGTTGTTAGACATATTTCTTTTATGGTTAAGAATAGGTTGCTTTTGATGATTTAGTCGCTTCCTTCCATTTGTACTTTCTGTAGTAGGTTAAGTAGTGATCAGAAAAGATTCAAAAGGCTAGCAGTAGTTCCTTGGCCTTTCTTCCTCCATTTGGGACCATGATTTGAGGCAAAGACTCTCTTGCTGCCCCAAAAACACAGATTTTCCTCATTCATAGGACTTCCAGTGTTTGCAGCTCTCTAATAGGTTGATAGTCCAGTTTTATTTTCTTTAGATCTTACTCATCAATTTCACTTCCTATTTTACAATATTCTTCTTTCATGCTTTCCTTCCTTGCAGCATTTAGTAGCATTCCCTTCTACACATCATAGTTTAGGCCATTTTAATGCAAAACTATGTTTTTCCGTGGATGCACTCATTTCATTTGTTTTTTTATTTTCATGGTTGAATTTTAGTCCCTATGTAGCAGATCTCCTCCAGTAGTAGGCCATCTTATCAAAAATCACATCCTCCATCTTATCCATGCCCTATAGGTCTCCCAGACGTCACCTCAATTCTTTCTTAGATTCCTACATTTTTCATAGAGCTTCTTCCTCTCTCTTTGAGCAAAGCCAATCATCTTTCTCTCTCCTAGCGATTCGTGGTATGCCTTAGGTGCCCTAAAACCTCATTCCAACCTTCATCCACATTTTTCACCCACTCTCACACCCTCAAAATAGTGGAAATTTCTCTCGGCCTCCCCCAATAGGCCTCCTGTACTTTCCTTGTTTTCCTCCTGTAGATTTCTTGTGTCCTCCTGTAGTTTTTCCTGTAGGATTTCTTTTGAATGTTGAGTGTGGGAAAAGCCTCCAGAAGGCCACCTAAGACCACCTAGGATCCATCTACACCATCCTACATCCTCCCAAGCTCCAAAACCACCCTCCAATGCCACCTGTTCGCTGCCACACTCATACACAATAAATTAGATGCATGTGAAATTCACATAAAAACACATAAAAATCCAAAAATGTGTTTTTGGCTTATTTACTTCCAAAAATAGCGTGGTTAGATACTATTTACTTCCTTGATTAGGTAATGGAATTTCTTTCATGGTTTTCATAGTGATTTTGACAAAAGTCGAATTAGCTTGTTAAGTAGGCTTTACTAGGTTTTGCTTTACATTCCAGTCTTTCTCCTTTCTGAAATTAGAATAGCCTCTGTAGATTAATATTTCTTTCCTTTCATCACACATAGAGCTTCTTCTAAAATCTATAGAAGTTTTCTTGAGATCTTAGTGATTCATGTCGGCTGACGAAGTGACAACCTGCAGTGAGAACTAGTACTTGTGCATATAGCACCGATGCTTCCAAGTTTGTTACGAACTATCGGGTTGATAAAAATAATGTTGGCAGCCCAGGAGTTGCAGCATTCTTGTTGCAATGGTACCCACCACCTTTTTGGTCTCATTTTCGGGGATGCGTCAGAGTGTTTTTTGATTACTACCTTCTTCTATTTGTTATTGCAACATCCAGATAATAGTTTATTTTAGCAAAAGTAGACTAGTCATTTCTTTTCTTTCAGTCCTGCATTTCATTGGTTTCCTTTTCAATTCTACAAATTTCGATTCAGCAAGTTCATTTCAACTAGTTGCAATTTGTTTTGTTCAGTTCGCAATTTCAGTTTTTGCAGGTACTTTCAGTGTGGAGAAAAATAAAAAGACCAACCAAAAATATTTCCTTTCATGCCTTGTAGGAATAGATATAACTTAGGAAAATTTTTGCCCAACAACCCGACTACTTCACACCGCAAACCTTCTCTCTTATTTGGTGGCTGCAATCAAGAAGAACCCTTAGGTGAACAACCAGACATATTTGAAGAACCTATAGAGGAAGAAGAAGGAGAAGAAGAAGAAGAAAACATCCCTTCAGAGCCA
Organism: Pinus taeda; assembly: GCA_000404065.3. NCBI lineage: Eukaryota > Viridiplantae > Streptophyta > Pinopsida > Pinales > Pinaceae > Pinus > Pinus taeda. The sequence goes on from APFE031040718.1 coordinate 72,607, forward strand.
ATGGCTAAAAACAGAAATGCTAGGGGAAATGGAGAAAGAATAGAGGGCACCTTCCCCATTCGGGAAACCAATGGGGACACCAAAATGAAGAATATAAGTCCTTCAGCCCTACCTTACTTCCATGGTATACCTACAGAAGATCCTGGCACCTTCTTGTTCAAGTTTGCTATCATCTGTCGAACTTATGATTATGTAGAAGACGACCAAAAGCTGAGATTGTTCCCTTCTATGCTCAAGGATGTAGCGTTGCCCTCGTTCATGGGATTACCTAGCAATAGCATCACAACTTGGGCTCAGTGGTATCGATACTATTGTAGGTCAAAAGATACTAAAGAAGAAATCTTTTGAATGACCATAGGAAGTGATGAGTCCCTGGAAGATTATGAAGAGAGGTTCTAGCTAAGTTACAAAAGGGTCAGGTGTACACTTGACCCTGAATCTCTGAAGTTGGTCCTGCTGAGGGGAATTCGGGAAGAGATTTTAGACACCCTCCATCTACTTACCAAGGCAGACATCTACCAACTATTCTATAAGGACATAAAGATTGTTTTTAGAAACCATTCTAGGGCAGTGAGAAACAAAGGTAGGGGGAGTCAACCCATAGCCAGTACCTCTTCTTCCAATTCATCCATTAAAGTTGAAATTGGAAACATGTTGGAAGACTTCAAGAGTGAGATGCTGCAGACTCTTTCCATGCAAATGGATACCTTACATATCAAAAGAAAACAAGAGGATGCAGAGAGGGCTTTGGCCATTTTTTTCCCTAAATGCACCAAGAGACATCCTAGGAATGAATGGCCATTGCACTCTATAGAGGTTTGTTCAGTCTGTGAAGAAGAGCATTCTATAGATAATTGCCCTTCCTTGCTTGGACTTAAAGTTGTATACCAAGGGGCCGAAGGAGTCTCTGAACAGATCTATTACATAAACCAAAGGAGGCTGCATGGACCTAGACCATACCAACAGGGGATGCAAGGCACATCTCAGGCATACAACCACCCCAACCAAGTCACCTCCATACCTTCTTGGGGCCCCCTTGCTCATCCTTACTGGTCCACACCTCCTCCTTGGTCCTTCACATCTCAATATCATGCCCAATTAGCCAACCATTCATTTCAATCCTATGCTCAGCCACAACCTCAGTGGAATGCATCTCATCAGGTGTGGAGGCCCCAATACAACTCTCTTCCCGCTCTTCTACCTCCACCACCTGCCCAATCAAAACCATTACCTTCTACTACACCAAGGCAACCCGAAATGCCTTCCCAGCCAAATATAAACCTAAAAAATAGATAGGCTCAACAAGTGTATAGTGGGGAACCATCATGCCCAACTTATTCTGTGGATATTCAAGAAATTAACTTGCAATCCGAGAAAGTTCTTCAAGATACCCAGCCTCCAACCAGGGATGTTGAAGAAGATAAGGAGGAAAGTGAACCTAAAGCAAATCCACCCTTTCCTGAGAGACTATCCATGACAACCCAACCTACCCCAAAAGAAATTGAACGGTTGGTAGAATTGAAACATTTATGTGTGAAGATACCACTTCTCCAAGCCATAAAAGATGTGCCTATCTACAATAGGTTGATCAAAGAGAATTGCGTTAGGCATCTAGGAAGGTGCAAGAGAGATGACCCAACCATCAATGTCATAGGACAATTGTCTGACCTAATGTTGGGGTAGATAGTCTGTCCAAAGTATCTCGACCCTAGAAGCCCAGTAGTTGATGTCCACATCAATGGTACAATGGTCCCACATATCTTGATTGACATGGAAGCTACCATTAATGTGATGACAAAGGACACCATGCTCAGACTTAACCTCCAGGGCTCCTTTAGGAAGACCGTGACAGTGTTGTAGCTAGCAGACCACTCCACAGTGACCCCTGAGAGGATTGTGGAAGATGTGATGGTATCCATTGATTCTTGAGAGTACCCTGTTGATTTCTTAGTTCTCCAGCCAAAGAAAAAGCTCACTGGGTATCCTCTCATTCTGGGAAGACCTTGGTTGGCTACAGCTAAAGCCTACATCAACTATCAAGTTGGGAACATGACAATAAAGAATAGGCACATGTCTAAGTAAATAAACCTATATCCTCCTGCCCAACCCTTGCTAGAACATGATCTACCTCTCTGGTTGGAGGAGGAGGATGAGGATGAAGTTTATTCTACATCACTTTGTACATTAGAAATTGCCATGGGAGGAAAACTGCAAGATGAGGATTATATGATTGAAAATTTGATTCAGAATCCACCTCCTAGTGTGTCATCATTATAACACATAGTAAGAGAAACCCAAATCAACCCCTCAACTGATCTCTGTGTGGTCGATACCACCTCTCTCCGTGTTAAAAATATATAGTTCGGCCCAGAAAGAACATTGAAAACCAATCAATCCCTATCTACTTCCCAGGAGAAAGAGCTATGTAGCATATTGAGAAAACATCTAGATGCCTTCGCCTGGAGTTATAAGGAGATGAAGGAAGTGCACCATCAAAGAAGATTGCAAGCTAGTCAGGCAACCTCAAAGGAGGATGAACCCAACACTTAAAGATATTATTAAGGAAGAACAAAAAAAATTGCTTGATGTGGGATTCATCTATCCCATCTCTGACAGTGAATGGGTCTCTCCTTCGGTGCTAGTGCCAAAGAAAAACGGTAAGTGGAGAATCTGTGTCGACTATCGAGAATTGAACAAAGCCACCAAAAGGGACCATTTTACTTTACCTTTCATAGATCAAGTGTTAGATGGTCTGGCAGGGAAAAAGTTTTTCTCCTTCCTAGATGGGTTTAGTGGGTACAATCAGATCCAAATCAGCCTGGAAGACCAAGATCAGACCACTTTCACTTGTCCTTGGGGTACCTTTCGATATTCGGTCCATCCTTTTGGTTTTTGCAATGCTCCAACCACTTTCCAAAGAGCGGTATTGAGTATATTTTCTGAACTAGTTCATGATGATGTAGAAATATACATGGATGATTTTACTCCTTATGACTCTGACTTTTAGGAAGCTTTATCTAACCTAGGAAAAGTTCTAGATAAGTTTATTGAGATGAACCTATCCCTCAATCTGGAAAAATGTGAATTTTTTATGACTGAAGAGACTGTGCTAGGTCATGAAATATCCCAACAAGGACTACAGGTGGACCCCAACAAAATTGCCATCATCCAAAGGGTCCCACCTCCTCAAAAGGTGAGAGATGTCAGAAGTTTCCTAGGCTTAGCTGGATATTACAAGAGATTCATTAAAGACTTCAGCAAGTTAACCTCTTCTTTGTTTGGCCTCCTAGGCAAAGATGTTGAGTTCATATGGTCCGAAAACTGTCAAGAAGCCCTAGATACCTTGAAGAACAAGCTAGTGACTGCCCCAATTCTCAGAGGCCCAAACTTAGCCATCCCCTTTCACATTCACACAGATGCCTCGAAGAAAGCAATAATAGCAGCCTTAGGACAAATTGATGAAAATTTACCTTTCGCCATATACTTTATAAGCAAACAGTTGTCAAAGGCAGAGTTAAACTATACAATGGCCGACAAGGTACTCCTAGCTGTCATGCATTCCTTAAACAAATTCAAACATTATATCATAGGCTATCAAACCTTTGTGCACACTTATCATGCTGCAATTAGATATTTAATGAACAAACCAGATATAAATGTTCTCATTATTAGATGGTTTCTTTTACTACAATAGTTTTATCTGACCATTATTGGTAAGCCTCGTAAAGAGAATGTTATTGCTGACTTTTTGTCTAGAGTAAATTTGTCTGTAGGTGAGAAAGGAATGGTTGATGACCAAATGCCAGATGAACTGTTATGAAACCAGCTCAAGAAAAGATAGAAAAGATAGATCAACGCCTTGGAATTCAGCCTCTTCGAGGGGGCAACCTCCTTTAAATTACATAAATGAACAATTCTTGGATGATACAAATGAAAAGACCTCCTTTCTATATATAGGAGTCTAAGGGGTCATAACATAATCAGAGCCTACATAAAAATAATAATGTAAGGGCACAATAATAACAATAGTGGGCTTCTATGGGGCACAATAGTAACAATATGGGCACAATAGGGGCACAACAATATTAATAAGGGGTACAACTACAATAGTAATGGGGTAATCACTAGTATTATGGGGACCCAACATGCCCCTCTCCTTCAAAAAAGGTGTTGTCCTCAACGCTTGAGTAGTTCTGGATTCTTCTGTATAAAATTCTCATCCTCCCATGTGGAATCTTCAGCAGATAAGTTTTTTCACATGATAAGATACTTTGAAATTGATCGATTTCGTTGCTGTCGAGTTCTTGTTTCTGTGACTGCTTCTAGTTCCAATATAATTTTTCCTTCCTCTTCAAGTTCTGGAAATATTGTTTGAACTTGGATCTTATCGCCTATAACCTTCTTTAAACATGAAACATGCAAAACTGGGTGCAATCGGGAAGCTGCAGGAAGCTCTAATTTGTATGCCATAGTACCAATCTTTTGCAACACCTTGTACGGACCATAATACTTTGGTGATAATTTATTATCCTTCTTAGCTTGCTTGAGGGACATTTGCTTATATGGTTGTAGCCGTAAAAATACCCAATCACCTACAACAAAACTTCTTTCACTGCGATGTTGATCTGCCTATTGTTTCATTCTATTCTGTGCCAACACGAGGTTATCCTTTAAGAGTTGGAGGACTTGTTGTTGATGTTCGATGTGATGTTCCACTGCTTCAACCTTAAAATTTTCTCTTAAATATGATGTGATGGATGGTGGATGATATCCATAAAGTGCCATAAATGGGGTCATTTTTGTTTTTGTATGGAAGGAAGTGTTATACCACCATTCAACCAGAGGCAATATTTTGACCCATTGTGTATGTTTATCAGATACAAAGCAACGAAGATATCCTTCCAAAAGTTTGTTTACTATCTCAGTTTTCCCATTAGATTGAGGATGATAAGATGAGCTATGAGCTAACTAGTACCAAGACAAGAAAATAATTCTATCCAAAAATTTCCAGTGAAAATGGGATCTCTGTCACTTACAATAATCTTTGGGTTTCCATGTAGCTTTTGAATTGTTTCCATAAATGCAGTAGAAACTGTACTATCTTTAAATGGATGTGATAATGCACAAAAAGTGTGCATACTTGGTAAGTCTGTCAACTACCACCATGATGACACTCTTTCCCTCAGACTTGGGTAAACCTGTGATAAAATCCATTGAAACCTCCTCCCAACGTTGGCTTGGAATGGATAAAGGTTGTAATAGACCTGGTGTCTTTATTGTTTCAACTTTATTTTGTTGGCAAACCAAACATTCTGCCACAAACTTTTGAATATCTGATTTAAGGCCATCCCAAAAAAATTCTTTCTTAACCGTGTGGTAAGTTAGTTTTTAAAAATCGCAAGTGGCCTCCTAAGGGAGAAGTGTGCAATTCCCTAAGAATATTTTTCTTTACCTGGGAATTCTTACAGAGGTATAAGCGATATTTTTACCATAACAAATCATTTTGCCAGCTAAATGTATCCGACGTACTAGAATCTTGTTGTAACTTTCGAATAAGTGCCCACACTTCTTCGTCATTCTTCCATTCCTCCCTTGCTTCATTCATCCAATCTAGTTGGATAATAGAAATGGCACACAACAATGCTTCCACATCCTCATCCTTTCTTGAGAGTGCATCTGCCACCACATTTTGCTTCCCTCTTTTGTAGATTATTTCAAAGTGATAACCCAACATCTTTGTGACCCACTTTTGTTGCTCTTCAGAGGATAATCTTTGTTCTAAAAAGTATTGAAGGCTATCGTGATCTGTTTTTACCTTGAAGTCTCTTTCCATTAGGTAGGGTCGCCATTCCTTAAGTGCATGGAGTATTGCCAACATTTCCTTCTCATAAATAGCTTTCTGTAAAAACTTTCCCTTGATTGGACGACTTTCAAAAGCAATGGGTCTTTCATCTGGCATTAAAACAACACCAATTCCATTTCCTGAAGCATCACATTCCACAATAAAGGTTTTTGTGAAGTCCGGTGTAGCTAAGACAGGTGCTTGGCACATTGCCTCTTTAAGATGTTCGAAGGCCTTTGTTGCTTCTGGAGTCCATGAAAATGCATCTTTCTTCAATAGTGTTGTTAGAGGTGCTGCTATTCTCCCATAATTCTTGACAAACTTGCGATAATACCCTGTCAACCCGAGAAATCCTCACATATTCTTTATGGATTTGGGGGTTCTCCATTCCTTAATGGCTTTAATTTTGCTAGGGTCTACCTTAACTCCTTCATGAGAAACAATATGACCCAGATATTCCACCTCTTGTACTCCAAAGAAACATTTGGATCTTTTTGCATATATTTGTTTTTCCTCCAATAGTTGTAGCACCCTGTCAACATGTTCAACATGATCCTTCCAAGACTTGTTGTAGATTAGTATATCATCAAAGAATACTAACGCAAATTTTCTAAGGAATGGTTTGAAAATTGAATTCATCAAACCTTGAAGTGTTGAAGGTGCATTGGTAAGGCCAAAAGGCATGAACAAAATTCATAATGACCCTCATGAGTTCTAAATGTTGTTTCGGGAATGTCTTCAGTCTTCATTCTGATTTGATGATATCCTGAATGAAGATCCAACTTGGTGAAGTAAATTGATCCATGCAATTCATCCAGTAATTCATTAATGATAGGAATGGGAAACTTATCTTTAATAGTGAGCTTGTTGAGCTCCCTATAATCTGGACACATGTGCCATGATTCATCCTTCTTGTGCACTAATACTACTGGAGTAGAGAAAGAACTTTGACTTGGTTGAATTATACAAACGTCTAGCATTTCTGCAACCATACGTTCAATTTCACACTTTTGGGCATAAAGATATCTGTACGGCCTGATGTTTGGAGGAACACTTCTTGGAATAAGATGAATAGCATGGTCATGATCACGAATAGGTGGGAGACCTTTGGGAGTCTCAAATACCTTGGAATGATTGTCCAAGACTTTTTGGAGATCTGGAGAAATAGATGATTCCAATGTGGAGACATCTAGCGAACATAATTGTGCAATTACACCCCTTTGTTCCTTTTTTAGAAGCTTTGTCATACCGTTAGAGTTGATTATCTTTCCTGGTTTCCCTTAAATACCCCTTAATTCAACTTCCTTTCCTTCCACATAAAATTTCATGAAAAGTTCTTGAAAATTAAAAGCTATTGTAC
>APFE031040723.1:0-17448 GCA_000404065.3 Pinus taeda
AGGAAATAGTACTACCTTCTGACTTACAGATTGAGGATAATTATGTTTATGTTTTCAAGGCAAAGACTGAAGATTTAGTTGCAGGGCTTATTACCAAAGAGGCAAATCTTTCATCCAACCAAGAAGGCCCAGAAGAAGCTATCCCACATGATGTTTTTATTGATCCTATAGCAGACTACATGGAACTGCTTCTTAACTCAAGTTCTTTAGCACGCTTTCTCCGCGAGGACCAAATACATCAGCAGTGGCCTTTCTATACCACAATTTTGATCATAGGGGCACATGACCGAATAGTGCTTCCAAGTTCATTAACAATCAGTGAGCCAGTTCATCTCCTTTTTCAGTTGCTTAAGTGGCTGCACTGGTTATTTCACTTCACCTGACGGCAAAGTAAGTGCTGGTTAGGGTAGGTAGGTAGGATTAATAAGGCAGCCAGCAAGGGGAATTTTGCAGAGAACAGCATCAATTAAAAACTAAGGCATACTGACCTGTTGTTCTTGACTTTTCGCAAGGAAAAGCCATCCCCAAGTGGAGCCACTGTTAGCCTCCTGCTCATAGCAGGTATTCACCTTTCGTGATCGACATATGTACAGGCCAAATATGTCATGCTTTGCTTACAGCAATGTTCCATATTTGAAATTTGCTACTGTGGCAAAAAGGGACCTGCTAGTTTTGATAATTCAGATTTAGTTGTGGATGTCAAGTGTGCTTCCTTTGGGTGCATGTGTTCCCTCTTAAATTCTATGCTCCAGCAGTTTTGCCACTTCTTTTTGCCTGACAGCGACAGTAGGAGCTAGTCCCCTAGAACCTATTACAATGCTTGATGGTTACCATAAGAAGGGCTATATGCGGGAGGCTACGCAGATAGCTAATGAGATGGCGGAAAAGGGTTTAGCAATGGATGCTAGAACATTTAGCCAAGTCATTGTTGTGTGTTACAAGGCTGGACTGCCAATAAATGCAGATTATTTTATTAAAGGTGATCTCAATCGAAATTTGGTTCTTGACTGCACTAAATTTTCTATGCTGATTAAAGGTTTCTGTCAAGAAGGAAGAATTCAAGATGCATTGATACTGCATGATGAAATGGTAAGAAGAGAACTTGTGCCTGATGCTTCTACTTATAATGAACTTGTTAATGGTCTTTGTAAAGAGAAGAATATGCAGAAAACCAAGGGGATATTTAATTCTCTTTTGGAGAATGAATTGTTAGTGGCTGTTACTAACTGATTACGAGAATTGGTTAAGAACAGATGAAGGAAAGTTCATAACTATAAGGAGAAATTGGCAACTTCATTGTCCATATGATTTGCAGATACCAGTGAGAAAAGCGACGATGCAAAATGGGCCCTATATGCAGGTAGATACTAAAGATATTGTCATAGGGACCTTTTTTCTGCCTCTCTAAACTAATGTGAAAATAATGCACATTCTCAAGTTTACTTTGGAAATCAATCAGAAGATGCATTCAAATATCAGGCATTGCAAACATTAGAAAGGTGAAGAAATGGACATATGAGCGTACATTATAATTAATCTGGCAGAAAGGAGAGGCTTTGGTAGCAGCTTCTGGTGGGGACTATTCGTGGTCATATTGGACGTTCATTATACAAGATGGTGTGCATAATTGTTTCAGCATTGCAAGATCAATCTGAGGTTCAAACAATGATAAAGACTTGACAAGAACAGCAACAGCTATGATGGCTAACACATGGCCATGTCAGATTCTTTGAAGATACCTCCAATTAGGATGGGGGGCAAGCAGAGAGCTGCCTAAAAGGAGGCGTGTACTTAACTGAAGGTGATGAAACTGTGCCATCTCTCAGTGCAGGATTCATGTGTGCCAAAGGCTGGCGAGGGAAAACTAGATTTAATCCTTCAGGCATGTCAACTTATATTAGGGAGTACCTCCATGCCCCACCTGCAAACATATTAGAAGGTCGTGGTACCCAGAGTGGTTCTCATGTTGACATAATGGGAAACTTTGCTTTGATAGAGGATATCATAAGAGTAGCAGCAGGTGCAAATGGGGAAGATATAGGTGGAGATCAAGTGTATTCTGGTATTCTAAAATGGTCTGAGAAGATTAAACTAAAACTATAAAGTGTTCACATCATTTGTGGCATTTTCTGATGCATCTTTTACCACAAAATGTTCCAACATATAATTTCAAGTTTTGAAGCCACACAATTCTCCCGGCATTATATCTTATAGAATCAGATGATTGCTGCAGCGAATATAATCCAGAGTGAGATGGATGATTTATACAACGAAAACTCACTTCATTGGAAGGTTTATGCTATGGATAAATTGGGAACTTGTAACCTGGATCTGGCTACTAATTCATTATACTACTGGAATTTCTGCAGTGTTTATGCAAATTGATGGTCTTCTCAATATATATGAAATCAAAAATTTTCAATAGTTGTTTGCTGTCACAACAATAACTTGGTCCATTCTGAGGCTCCTGGGATTATTTTCATAAGGATGGGCTTCCAACCAGTGCATATTGACAATTGATGACCAGGTTGGTTGGTGTCATGTGCACAATGAGGAAATGTATAATCCTGTAGCTGTCTTTGTGACTGTAGGAATTGTACTTACAGGTGCATGGTTTGGAGTTTGGGGAGTGATCTATATGGATGGGTTGCTCGTTCTGAGGACTACAATGCGTGCCAAGAACTGATCAGTGAATCTGATAAAATAGAAGATGCAGAGGAAGTTTCCCACAAAGAGGAATGCCAAGAGGCAATTGAAGCAGAAGATACCAAAATTTCAGAGAAGGTGCATGCATGCATGGAAGAACCATGCCAAAAGGACACAGCTGATTCCAAACAATCAGAAAGTTTGAAGGGAGACTTCTCTCCCTGCAATGAACAAAGCAAACTGGAGATAGTTGACTCTGTCAAGCTAATTGATTTAAAAGATCCATACGAAGAGCAATGCCAAAAGGAAGATATTGGTTTTCAGGAATCAGATTATTCCAATGGCGATGCCATCTTCCTCAACGAACACTGCTCAAATGGCAATGTTGGTTCTGAAGCATGTCAGGCAAACTCACAAACTTGCAACCAACCTGAGACTGTTAATCCTGAAAAATCACCTAAAGATGACAAGCGTTATGAAGGAGCCCTATGAGGAAGAGACTACTGAGTCGAAGGAAAGAGAATGTGTAGAAGGAAATGAGATTATTTACACTTCTGTTGGCTACGCAACAGTGATTAATCCTTTCTATATTAAATCAATGCAAATCGGCGGAGCTGTAGCTTTTAATCACGGGGCATTTTGACTCTCTTCAGGAAGTAAACCCTGTGAATCATGAGGAAGCAGTCAAGAAGGTGGTTTGCGTGAATTTCATGAAGAAACATCTGGAGAAAAGAGTTATAAAAAGAAAAGGAAAAGGAGCATATATAAGAAACGCGATGTCGACAGAGACATGAAAGAGGGCAATCTGCTTGACGATTCTGGCATGGATCTTGTTGTTTCTGTTCCTATTGGGGACAAAGGTGAAATGCAGCAGCATGGGATGAGTGGGGATCAGCATACCAGGGACTGGGCGCAATGTATCAACTGCAAAAAATGGAAGAGGGAATTAAATTTGGAACTTTGATCCTCAAGTTGCAGTGTTATAAAATTTCATTGTTCAGAACACCCAAACATTCCTTTTGGGCATGGCTACAAAAGGGAGATGTTGAAATCGAAGAGGAGCACGTTCATGAAGATACAAACGTCTCAGCCCCACCATTGAGATTCGAACCGCATCCATGTCCGAAGTCCTCAGAGAACGCAGAGAATGAAAAGCCACTTCTGTTGCCGTTTATGTATATTCGCACTGGCATTGCAAACGGAAAAATGATGTCGATCAAACTTTACAGGCAGAATAAAGTTAGAGTCTTTTATTGGAGGAGTATGCATCATTTTTGTAGCTGGCTGAGCATTTAACTTCCTGTGGAACGAGCTAATACAGAAGGACAGCCAGCCACCGCCTCAATCCAAAAAGACAAAAATCATTTATGGAACCGCCTAAAGGATTCATGCGCAGCCTTAGATATTTACTCCAAGATGCCAGCTGCCCCAACTCAGCCCATATAGTCTTTCATGCATTTATTTTTAGCAGAAAACACTGTTTTAGTTCAGATCTGTTTAGATCGGTTTGATAGATATTTTGAGATATTTTCCTTGAGATATTATCCACAGATCTAAGTCTGTAAATTTTTTCTATAAAAACCTCCCTATGTACTGTTCAAAAGTGAGAGATGTTTTGATCGTTAAACTCATTTGAGGTTTGCTGTGTACGTTCCAAGAAATTCAATGAACAGAGCTTGCTGGAACTCATGTGTTTGAACTGTCTGTTGTGGACTTGATGGCTGAAGAGAAAGACTACAGAATTCTCGTGTTTCCTCATGGACTAATAAGTTTTCCTCTTCTCTTTCTTGCCTCTGTTTTCAGTTTTAATGTGTTTATATCGCCTTTGTGTCATGATCTAAATAACAGAAAAGAAGACTAGCTCAGAACTCGCTAACAACACTCTGTGCTCAATTCCTGTTTTCTTCTAATGTTTATCTTCTATAAACTACCCTATAATATGAATTCCTCTTAGGCATGCATGATTCCAATGCTTGAGCTCACGAATTTCCTCCGTATATGAATATTGTTGTAGGAATTTCTTAATTGCTCCTATAGGATATTCATTCACGTTCCCTCTGTTAGCAAGAATGAAAATTACTTAGCTGTCTTTCATTCCCTGACCTCCATTTCATCTCATTTCAAGCTTCAATATTGGTCCATGTTACTACCTGTCTGTATTCCTCTTCCGTCAAAAGAAAACCATCCGTCAGTCCCAATCCTTGACTCCATGCCCAATGTTCTAAACCTTTTGCGCTGCATGCAAAAACACTGCCTGAATTGATCATTCATCCCGCCAAACTCAAACAAAAACCCATGTGCTTCATATCTAGCCTGAAATCATTCCCTAAACAAAGCTAAATCCCGAAGAGAGAGCCCTCTCTGACTGCTGGTAGGCTAGGATCGGCAGTCCAAAGCTTGGTCTGTGGTTACCTCGGCCGTATCCCTGAAGGAGCCAAGGGACAACCTGAGCGTTAACAATAGGTACTATGGCATACAAATTGGAGCTTCCTGCAGCTTCCCCAGTGCACCCAGTTTTCCATGTTTCATGCTTAGGGAAGGTTATAGGCGACAAGCTTCCAATTCAAACAATATTGCCATAACTTGATAAGGAAGGAAAAATCATACTAGAATCAAAAGCAATCAAAGGAATAAGAGCTCGACAGCTACAAAATCAATAAATTTTAGAGTATATCATCAAGTGGAAGAACTTACCCATTGAAAATTCCACATGGGAGGATGAGAATTTTATACAGAAGCATCCATAACTACTCAAGCATTGAGGACAACATATTTTTGAAGGAGAGGGGCATGTAAGGTCCCTATAATACTAGTGATTGCCCCATTAGTATTGTTGTTGTATCCCTTATTGTTATTGTTGTGCCCCTATCGTCCCCATATTGTTCTTATTGTGCCCCATAGAATCCCACTATTATTATTTTTGTGCCTTTATATTATTATTGTTAGGTCGGCTTTGGTTATATTGTGACCCCTTAGACTCCTATGTATAGAAAGGAGGTTTTTTCATTTGAATCATCTAATAATTATTCATTTATGTAATTTAAAGGAGGTTTCCCCCTCAAAGAGGCTTATTTCTAAGGTGTTGATCTATCTTTTCTATATTTTTGTGAGCTGGTTTCATAACAGACGCAAAATGCTTCATTGATAAATATTTGAAGGTCTCATGGAAGGACATCAAAGATGCTTTCATACAGAATAAATTCCGAGAAGAATTAGAAGATAAGGAAGTGTACATAAATATCAAGAGGTGCAGGATACATAGAGTTGGATGCAGATTCCCTGTGATGCCTTGTGCATAGGCTATTGAATGGATCTTGTTAAAGATGGATAGCAAGAATTTGGTCATAACAAGAAAAGTGAGAATGATATTTATGCTTACCATCTACATGAAATTCATTATCTTTACAATATGGTAAGATCAAGGGAGTATGTGAACACACAATTTTACGTAACTTGGGAAAATCTCAGTACCGAGGAATTTATCAAGTCTTGGTGCCAAGAGCCTGCAAAATTATGCTAGAGACCAAGTGCAGTTTACAGGATTAAATCTTTGAGAAAGGTTTACTAGTATCTCATGGCATCATGTTGCAGACTACATGGATAGAAGAATGCATAATACTTTGAGGATAATTGGATTTTCTTGCTCAACCTAGTTGTCTCTAGAGGTAAATTTTTCAACTGGGCTGATATCCTCTCCCATGAATGGAAAATTCACATTCAACAGGCTAAGGCAACATTAAGAGCCAAACAAGAACAAATTTTCTACAAATCTGCTTATTTTCTGGGTGGTATCTGTGCCCATTATGAGTTCCTTGAGATGAAGTGGAATTGGAACCATCAAGAGAGGTTACTTGTCTACTTCCATTGCAAACTGTTATCAAAAGTTAGTTTTCCAGGATTTTATGATAATATGGTTGAGCATTTCATTGTAGTTGTATATAAGATGATATTTGAGATAAAACCTCCATGTATGATAGATCAGGTGAAGGAAGCAATTTATGAGACTGTAGAGTGGTTTGCTTCACCATAGAGAACATGCATCAAATGTTTAAGGTGCTAGACTACCCCTCACCTTATGCCTAGGTATGTGACCAATAAGGTTGTCTTGTAGGAGGTAGCCTATCAATTGAACAATGGGTTATCTGCACAACTCCAAAGGAAGAAGAAGACTCATTGGCCCTCATTTCCTTTATATATTGGACTTTATGAGCTCAAGAGCCTCAAGGTGGCACCTGATGCTGAAGTTGAAGAGCTTAACCACCTTCACTTTGGAACAATGAGTTTTCATAGATATGATCCTAGGAAAATTTGTATATGAAATTGTAATAAGATACAATACAAATGGCTATATGGACCCATAACCATTCCACAAGATGAGAAAATTAAGAATTACTACAATGCACTAAGGAATAATCAACCAGGAGATGAGGTAGGGCCCTCTCAAGTTTCACAAGTGCTAGATGTACAGATGGAGGATTTTCAATGAGAAGAAACTACCTAAGTGAACATTTTAAGACCTAGAAACATGCTAAAGCATGATCCATTGAAAAAGAGTAGTATAAAGTTCAAAGTAATCTAATGTGCATAGGTGAAATTGAGGTAGAGAAACAAAGGAAACAAAAGGAGGAGGAGAGAAATTTAGAAATAGAAAAGTAGCTTGAAGATCACAAAATAGAGGAGGAAGAAGCAAGATGACTTGTTCGAATAGAAAGCGGAAGAGGAAAGGAAAATAATAGAGGAAGAGGAACAAAAAAGGTTGTTATAGGAAGAAGAAATGAAGAACAAATAGGAGGAAGAAGATACATAGCTCACAAAGGAAGAATATATGGCCTGTGAAATGGAAGAAGAGTTGGAGGAGGAGGATTCCATTGAACCAATCACAGAGGAACTAAACCCTCAGTCAGAACCTCATCCCACTGGTGGCCATCTTCCATTCAATGAAACAGGAATTGTTCCTCCACTTGATGACATGGTTATGGACATGTCCAATTTTACCGTTGATCAACTAAAGAAGAGGATTGTACAAGAAAGAAGAAGGTAATTTCCAAATGAGCTTGTTCATCCAATATCCATATCCACATAGAATGCAATAGCATTTAATACTAGGAGAAATCGTAGGGCAGTCACTGTGGCGATTGTAGCTTTTGCGATAGCAGCACAAGATAATATAGAGTATCTTATGAGTGAGAATAAATGATTATGGAAGGAGCTAACTTCCACAAGATAACAGGTTGATAATCTTGCCTTAGAGAATCAATGATTGTATTCTACTAGTATCAACATAATGGAGCTACAATCAACCATAATTGAAGAATTGAAGCCAATGGAAGAAACCATGAAGCAACTATATAATGAGATGATTCTCTTCTATTATGTGGTGGCACACCTTGTCCAACTTTAGAAGAAATACCAAGATATTAAGAAGCTTCTAAAGGTTACAAGTAGAGCTATATAATTGATGCGGGATTGGGGCATGAAGTATCCTAATGTTCCTGAGCATTTAGTCAAGAAATACAAGATAATTGCCTAGGTGGATAGAGCAAAGTTAAAACTCCATACTCATAATTACACCCACCTTAGTGAACAAGAAATCAACACCATAGTTTCTTATGTTTGACTGCATGGTGGCATAGAGTCCCTGACACATAAACATAAACTACCTTCGGTGGGTTTGCTTGGACAAATGAGAGGCAAGGATGTCGTCATGCAGGAGATAAATGATTTTATTGAACAAATCAAGAAAGAAATAGATTAAGAAGGATTGGATATCACCAAGAATGCTATTTTACATTATGCAATTGAGCCAGCTAAATTTCACATGAAATCATCCTGGCCATGGAATAACATAAAATCAAGCTCCAAATCCATATTATTAGATGATTTGGAGGTGAAGATGCAATATGTTACAAAGCTTCCAATCAAAGTTAAAGTTATCTCATCAAAGTTCAGAGCATGGCACTCCTACATCACGAATGAGCTCCATGTTTAAGCTACCAATTTGTCCTTCCCCATGAGGAATTTATTATTTTTATAGTTTTGTCTTGTATAGCCACCATTTTGATGTAATTTGTCTTTTATGAATAATAAGTTTAATGTAAAAGAAGTCCAAGAGACATGTGGAATGTGAAGAGTCACATAGAAATCCATAGGTTATGGAATTCAAAGAGTCATGAGGATGCTCAAAGGTCATTAGCATTTGTTATAAATAAGCCTTCATAACTAAAGAAAAGGGATTGGAATTTTAGAGATTTGGCCTTGGTTTCTCTAGTTTTGCATAAGGGAGAAGATCATTCTTTTCAAGAAGCAAGTTGTAGCTTTATGTTCCACTATTGGAGATAATGTTTCATTAATGTAACAATGTACTTGGATCTTTCATTAATTATCAAAATATCTTGAAGCCAACTCTCTTTCATGCATGGATTGTAAATATCGTGAGACCATTCTTTACATGTTTGCGGTATATATTGTGTTACACATACTAGAGAGAATCAAATATTTCATTGCTTTAGCTATGAATCTTGTTGAATTCATGTTGTTATGTGTTTATGTGATCATTTTTATCTTGTGAACTGATTTGTAGGTTAATCAATGAATCTTCTCATTGATCTCACGTGTATCTCTTAGGATAGTACTAATACTTTTCTATTAGAGGCCCGTTTCTTATCTCTCTTGCATGGAAGCCCCTTTTACACCTTACACTTTGTGCCACACAAATATTACATACTTCCTACCCCAAATTTATGTGCATGATCTCTTGCGTATTTTTTGTAGCCAAATAATTCCTTTAAAATCACTTGCAACTGTGGCCAGACCTTATATTCAGATGGGGTTCCTACACCAAATGGTGTGAGCTATAATTGGGAATTCACATCGGGGAGATCCCTTGTATGTTTGTGGCTTCCAACACCATCAAGATGTATGTTCCCGTCTCACTTGAGTGTTTGTAGTCCCTTGGTTAGTCTCAATCCATTGCAGTCCCTAGGCCCTTCACCCACTTTCTTCTCTACTTCTCCTTACCAAGTATCTTATTCCATATCAAACTAACACAATTTTTTATAGAAATGCAAACGTAGAAGAGAGGAAAATGTTACTTGATTTCTTCATTCATTGCCTGGTATCTTCTACTAAAGTATTTTTTCATAATTTAATTTACTAAAATTATGTTTATATAATGTAATACATAAAGGGTAAAAATAAATGTTAAATGGCCATTAATTAATTAATTACACCAATACTCCTTAAGAAATGAAATAAAATTATGTTAAGTCCATGAATGGTCAAAATGGGCCAAAGGGGGCTAGGAAGTACAAACCTTTGGCAAGAGTTAGAATTAATGCATGTAGCATATCCTAGGTAGTTTAAAAAAAAAGAAAGAATGAGTAGGAATTAAAAAAGAAGAGGGAGGAAATTGAAAATAATAACCCTTATTGTTGTGAAAATCGACAAACTAAATTTAGTTCTTACAGAGAAATTGGAGTTTGAACTTGACAAAGCCCAATACAGGTAGTTTATTATGATCTTAAGGTTTCTTTAGTCATGGATAATATTTGACTTTTATAAATTGCATTTCATAGAAAATATATGGTCATTAAAAATGTATTGGTTTGTGATTTTATAAATTGCGTTTCATAGAAAATCTATGGTCATTAAAAATGTATTGGTTTGTGAATTTTAATTTTATAAATTTATCATTCTTTTGCATTCAAAAATATGGAACATAATGAAACGAATGATACAATTTATGTTTATATGATTTTCTTTGTTTATGTGTCTTGCAGTAACCTCTCAAAATTCAATTCAACAAAGAGTGGTGGCTATAGATTTGTTAATAAGATAAGTCTTAGGGGGAAACATATTCTGCATGTGTCATTTTATAGTTTCATTAGTTTTGAGCCTAGATTGCTAACTTTTAGCATACAATATATATTTGTATAGATTGCATCATAGACATAAAGTATCAGGGATACATTTTAAATCGCATTGTGTACATTGTTAAGAACTCAAACCTACTAGCTTCATGTTTTTTCTAATAAGTAAAAAACAATGTTGCATGAGGACCTATTCCCACCTTTAAACGCAATGTCCCAAATGATCTGACATTTCAAGGAATTTGGTACTCTTTGGAAATTTCTTGAAATGAGCTGGAACTATACTCGGGGCTCTAGAACTTTCCAGCAATACCCACCCTATTACCTACCAAATTCAAGGAGTTTTCCTTATTTTTTGTGGAACTTCTACCCATACCTATGCTAGTTTCTTCACCATTATGTTAAAATATTTAGAAAAAATAATGATCACTTCTCAAGTTGAATAATGGTTTTTAAATTTTGGTTTGAATGATTTTAGTTCTAATGGTGTTCTTATTCCCAGAAGAACTTGCTACAACATATATGTGCAGTGTGACTAAAGGCTTGGAAACACTACAAAGTATAATGAATTCTCTATTAAAAGAGAAAGCCTAGGTGGATAGAATGAACAAATTTGTGACCCATCCATAAAGGGATGATGTGATGCTCATTGTTGATGGATCAACTATTTGAAAACTTCATATTTATTAATCAACTTCATAAATTTGAGGTATAGTGTCTCCATATGTATGATACTTCATAAACTTCACTACTACATATAGGACTAAATTCTAGTTCTGCCCTTTAGTTAATAAATCATTCTCACTATCTTGAAATTGCCGAGAACTTTCGAACATGCTAGATTTCAAGAGACATAGAATTTGATGGACAACTTGGAGTTATCATGTCCCAAGTATAATTTAAAAGTTCTATAAATTTTAGTTTTAAATAATGTTCTCTTTATTGCTCTCTTTTATCGGAAGGGGGTCCATTTCGATGACAAATAGATGATCTGACAGGTAAGTAGGAGTGTGTTGGACATTATACAAGTGACATGCATCTCTTCTTATGGAAATTATGGTCTCCAACAATATTTCATCAAGTAAATTCTCCATTCAACTTGGAGAAAGTCAAGAATGAAATCAAGCGACAGGTTGTACAAAGGAGGTCGGAACCTTATGGCATGCCCTATGACATTGTTAGGTCAATAGAAGGTATATTAAATTTTCATTTGGACATTTCAATCTTTGAAATTGACAGATTTTTGTTGTTCTGAATCAGAAGTAAGAATGTAGTTTCTTTTGATATGTGGTTGCAAGATGTGTAAAGAAATAGTGACATTAATTTTCTATTCTATTAGATGATTTTTATATTTTTTCTTGGTATCCTATTCTCTGATATATTTGTCTTTTTACATATGATCATAGACAAAATTTGATACCCATGTATAATCTAAAATGATATCAATGTATGTTCATTATGGATAGGGTAGAACAAGGGACATCAAAATTCTTTTGCAACATATTGTTTTAACCACTTATGGGGTCTTGTCCTCAAAATACCAATCTGAGGTAATTTATAAGTTTCCCAACACATGGTAAAAATGGTATAGATAAGCATTGCCTTTATAAAATTGTTTTTAATCAACATATCATCATGGATTCATTAATTAATATATAATATATATATATATATATATATATATATATATATATAATATATATATATATATATATATATAGATATATAATATAATATTATAAATAATATTATATAAAAATATATATATATATTATATATATATATTATAAATATATATATATAGATATATAGATATATATATATCTTCCTTGCAGAGCTCCCAAGACAAAGGTGTGCTTAATTCAATACAATGCTTTAGGGTGGTTTTTGATGAAGAACATACCATAAAATCACCCAAAAGCTAGTTACCTCATGCTACATATGTCATTATTAATTGTTGTTGGTGTCTCACTAGAACCCTGATTTAGGTATATGTTAGCTTATATAATATATTCTAGGTCTACTTGATAAAATGCATATTTTTCTATCCTTCTAATATAATGCGTTAGCCTTATATGCCAACCCTTACTCAGGGGAACTATCCTTGGTCATTTTTTTTCTAAACAAGAATGTGTGTTATTTCTATATGAACTTTTAACGGGGTTTCTCAATGTCATGCTTAAATTTAAGTTGGTTTTTATCCACAAATGAGAATTGTCATATTGCAGTTCTAACAAAGTGTTTAGAAAATACCCCTTGATTCACATGTCATCCAGGTAAGAGGAAAATAAATCCTAAACAACATCCTCTAATAGTTTGTTGTTCCTTGAAAATAAGTCTAAAATACATAGTTAATCTTGTTTGCCTAACATCGATGGCTTATATAACATGAGTTGATCCATTGTGAATTTTGTATAAATTCCTAACTATGGTGGTGAATCTAGCCTAAAGGCATTTTTTCCACTCTATTACAAAAAATATCTGTATTATATTTAGATTCATCTTCAAATGATTAACAAACTAGAAAAATCCATATTGGTCACATTGCAAGTGACTTTGCCCACAAATATAGGACCAAAAGTAAAAAATATATTGCATGTGTGAGTGAGCTAGGAAAAGGAACCATGACCCCTCCATCCAAATGCATAAGGATTAGAATGAGGGTCATCCTTAGAGCTAATTCATACACCTGTAGACATCAACATTTGGGTCACTCTTAGGAAAATGATCTCTATGGAATAATTTATACACCTTATTCCAAGAGTATGTTGTATTTTTTGTTTATAAAGTAGGATGTATCCATGAGCATGAGTACTGGGATGCTTGGAGAAGCATCATATTCTTTGGAAAATTCAATTATTGGGGGGTTTACCTACTCTTTTCCTGAAGTAGACAATATTTTATTTATGAACTATCCATAATAACAATAATACTCATTAATCCATTAGAAAAATCATTGTAGGGTGTTTTTTCAAGATATTTCCAAATTGAGCTTATTAACAGTGAATTTTCTAGCTCCACAACCAATCCCTACTATTATTGAGGTGAGTTATGTAATTGGGAATGGTACCCTCACTAGGATGTATTCTTGGGTAGCACCATGGCCACCCAAGTAGTAGGTGGGGACCATTGAATAACCAATGGTATCTATGTGCATAAAAGGGAATGGGATGGGGAGAGGTAAGGACTTTGTAGGCAGAAATGATCTAGAGCTCGATCTCTATGGTATACATTGCATGGTACCATGAAATCAGGACAATGAGGGTTGTAGAGCCCTCCTTGAATGCCATGGCATACGTATTGGCATAAAGAGGGAGGATGGTGGATTTGATGGAGAGGGTTATCATGATGGGTAATTGAGCCCCATCCCCACTATATTGGGTAGATTGATTTTAAAGAAGAATTAAAAGAGTTCAAAATAAAAAAAAATGGAGTGAAGGAGGAATAATTACTATGACATGGTGCACAATGGACGATGTGGAATGACCATACAACTTGTGTTGAGATGCCTAGATCAATTATCTAGATTCTCACTTCGTGACACATTGATAGTTAGGATGAAAAGAGGAATGAGTCAAAAGAGGGGGGTAAATGATGCTTTATATCCTTTTTTAACCATCAAATGTGAAAAATCAGGCAATTAATTCCATGTGAAAAATGGGCCAACTAATCAAAAGTGCCAAGCCCTAATCCTTTTTCATGTTGATGCATTTTTCATATTTGGATCTATTAGAAAATACAATAATGATCCGAAACTCCCTCCCACATTCTAAGAAGATAGCTATAGTGAAAATGCTGCTAAATACAAGATGGATGAATGCCCTATAATGTGGGAAAAACTAGGTTGATCATCTGCTTACTGTTGGGTATGCAACAACACACACTAAGTGGAGAGCTATTATCAACCCTAATTGATTAGAGAGCTAATGATGGTTAACTATCATAAGGAATTTAAAGGGAAAAATTTCAAATGCATAAACATGTTACTAATAACTCTTAAAAAGAAATATGTGTGTAGTTGTTGGCTATCCATTTTAGGAAACCTATAGATGTTCTTGAAATTAGAGCCATAGTGGACATGCTATCTCTCCTTGCTTATGCTTAAGTAGGGAGAAGTAAACCGTGTGAACAAAATTTGGATCTATGTTGTACTATAATTGATGTAAATTTGTATAGTGTAGAAATGAAAAATAAAATGCATTTCACCCCAAAAAAATGAAGGCTTATAGTTTCAACATAATCCATAGTACCCATTCCCTCAACACTTTATGTTACAATCAATTTCAATAGTATTATGCTAGGCTTGTTACCTATTAGATGGGGAAATGTTGATGAAATTAACAGTAAAGTAGAAATAATATGGAATCCACACCTTGGGTTTCACATGGTCACTTTTGGATAGTTTGATTTTTTCAATATATTTTAGGTTAGTGCACTAGGACTATATCAGTAAAATATTATTCTTCATGGACACCCAAATAGATCCTGAATGAAAATTATTGGAATAGTTCCATTATGAAGAATTAATTTTGTGTTAGTAGATGGTATTATTGATCCATAGCCCTATTGTTGTTGCGACAAACACCCTCAAAAATTTTTCTTACGCTGGAATTTTGGATCCTCCTTGTGATCTTCTGATTTGTCATTTTAGGTTGTTCATTGTCACTTGATGGTTGGTTTGTGCTTTCAAAGTGTTTAAGCCTTCTTCAGAGATTTTAACTGTCGAAACCACTTTCTTACACATCGTTAGATTTTGATGTATTCCTAATCAAGACTCTTCCGAGTAAGCTCAACAACCAATGTTTACCTTTGAAGACAGGCATTGTGCAACCCTTGAAGATAGTGCTTATGTAGTCTTTAGAGACAGTTCCTATGCAGTCCCTAGATATAATGACTACATAGTGCCTAATGAAAATGACTACACAATATTGGGTGGTAATGGCTATGTAGTTCATAAATACAACGTACTAAGAAATCCCTATAGACAGTTAGTGCACAATTTTAGTTAATAGTCTCCCTCACTCTTACTTGTAAGCATACTGTCATCCTAGTGAAGTTTCTCAACTATTACTTTTGCATGTTTTTTCTTTCATAAGTGTCACTTTCACTTTCAAGACTATCATTGTTTCTTGTTTTCCCTTTCACAAGTGTCATTTTTGTTTTCTTTAGCTCTCGTATGTGTCACTTTGACTTTCTTTAGATTTTACAAGTGTCATTTTCACTTTTTCTCACTATCACAAGTGTCACTTTTAATGATTTTCACTCATGCATGTGTTGCATCTTAGCGCACCACTAGAGGAAGCTATAGCACACTCTTCTATATTATATGATATTATATATTATAATAATATGCACTATAAACGTTCCCACAACTTAGCACACTTTATGGTTCTAGTCGACACTTGTGTTCCAAGTGTCGTAAATCTACAATTTAGGTGTCGCAATTGGAGGTAAGTGTTGTTTTTTCTTCCAAGTAAATGGATGCATGTTGATCCCAGGTGTTAAGTGGTTTATTATCATGTGGTTGATCATTTATGAGTGTGTGATCATGTTCAAGTCATCTACTGCTCTTATCTTTCTGCTTCATTGATCCCACACTTGGCCAATTCTTGAGTTTTCTTTCCTTTTCAACTTTCCTGACCCACCACCCATCCTCTTTCCCTCTTGAACTACTCACTACGTAGTCATAATACCCAACCAGCGATCCTTGCCTCTTGAAATTATGCACTGCACAACCACTTCCCCCAAGAACTAGGCTTTGCACAATCTACGTGACCAGTCCCTACCTCTTGCACCAGATCACTGTGCAATCTTTTCCTAGTTAGGCCTCCAATGTGCACTCCACATTCTCATTCACCAGTAAAGCCCTGTCTTAGTACTTAACTTGATCAAATATGAAATCAACTATCTAATTCCTTCTAAAATTGTGCATTACACAATCACAATGAGGAAGCTTGTCTCACTGCATCCTTGACCCCCTCAACTGCATAATCTTGCCTTCCTATCACTTAGACACTGCACATTACACATTCCTAGTGACTAGAACCCCATCACTGCTTTCTATTTTTATGCATTTCACAATCCTCAATCCTATACATTGTCTCAGCTTAATCAATGTGTTGCATAAGAAACAAGATAGACTAGAATATTTTGGGATTGATGTCATATTTTCATGAATGAATTCCATTTATAGGTGCTATTATCTTGACATGATAGGATGATGCTAAAGGAGGATACTATGGATATTTTGTAAGAAGACACTTATGAAGCTGGATACAAAAAGAGATCATCAAGCCAAGAGATGAAGGGACACTAAATCATGACAGAAGATTGAAGATCAAGTTCACATGGAAGACTCCATATCAGCCAACATCTTAGAGGATGAAGATGAAGTAATATCATGAAGATACAAAGCTGGCAATAAGGAGGAAAGCTTGACACTGACACATCATAATGAAGTTCCATGTCATTATTTCCAAGGCATGATTTCTCCTATGGGTCACTATAAGAGTATTATGTGTCATTTTATTTTACCACATCATTTGTGGATGTAATTATGTAATTTTCCAAAAAGAGAAAATATAAATGCATGGAAGCCCAAGTGTTATGAAACCAGCTCACAAAAAGATAGAAAAGATAGATCAACGCCTTAGAAATCATCCTCTTCAAGGGGGCAACCTCCTTTACATTACACAAATGAACAATTCTTGGATGATACAAATGACAAGACCTCCTTTCTATATATAGGATTCTAAGGGGTCATAATATAATCATAGCTGACATAAAAATAATAATGTAAGGGCATAATAATAACAATAGTGGACTTCTATGGGGAACAATAATAACAATAAGAGGACCACATGGGCACAAAATTATAATAAGGGGGTTGTACTAATAACAATAAGGGGTTACACTAGTAGTATAGGGACCTAAC
>APFE031040734.1:0-19963 GCA_000404065.3 Pinus taeda
ATCAAGCTTCTTCAAAAGGACCTGCTCTGATACCAATTGTTGGAAATAATACTGAGAGGGGGGGGGGGGAATCAGTATTATCACATCAGTTACTTTTCATTTTTCATACTCAGATTTATATACGTGACTTTAGTTCAGTATATCCGCGTATATACGCGACTGTGTTAAATGCAACCTGCGTACATGCAGTAATCTTATGATTCAGTTAGCTTATCTTCAGTAAATGCATCATAACATTATTAACCACATTAACAGTAAATAGGTGTAGTAAAACAGTACAAATCATCACACATAAGAAGCACACACGAACACCATGATATAAGGTGGAAACCCAATGTGGGTGAAAACCACCTGCTGCAATTCGTCTCTTTCTTCCTTTAATAAGAAAATTCTTTTACAATGTACTGGTGCAGTGCTTTACCAGCACACAGGCATCAACCTGCAGAGGGCTACAACCCTCTCTCATTTTCCAGCAACTTCTAGAAGGGAGCTACAACCCCCTTAGCTCTTGTACTAGTGGATATACTAGTATGTAGGTGCTGACCTACAGAAGGCTGCAACCTTCTTTTCTTCAGGGACCACGTTTCATCAATATTCAGACTGGATCCATAAGTACAAAACAGTCGCTGCTGCAATACAATCATCAACTTATACTTGTATCATAAATCACTAAATCACCCAATACTGAATCACTAAAACCCTGTCATCAAAACACAGAGCGCAAACCAGAGCCCAAAACACTGCAACAACCACTAGAATAAACAGCAACCTGAAACACCAAATATTATAATGCATACGCTACTTGACTATATCAAAACCGCATGTATACGCACTTGCACCAGACACAACCCGCGTACAGATCTAAAGATAATTACTTATACCTTCGCTGTCATATCCAACCTAAGCCAAGCAGCACAAACTGATAACCAGCAATACTAGATCTTCCACTTCGTCAGACATCCATTCCTTGCTTCTCTTTTGCCTAATGATCTTCTCCTTATATAGGTTAGGCTTCTCTCAATACCATGGTCCAAAACCATGTAGAAACAATACCATGGACCCAATACCTGGGGTCGTCATTTCGAACCAAATACCATGGACAAATACCAAAATACCATGGACCAAATACCACAGACCAAAACCATGTACGCGCTTTTCCTTCTGTGAACCTGCGTGTATACGTATACGCACCTTTTGCTCTGCTAACCCGCGTATATACGCACTTTCATCACGGTCAACCTGCGTATACCTGTTGCATTCTAATCTGTCATCTGATTAAGTTTCCATCACCTGTATCAAACCTCTGAGTGAGTTGCCATCAAGGACAACACATGTATCATAATGCCAACACTTAACTTATGTTATTTATTACATAAGTAAAATTTTGACTCCTGTAAAGTTAAATTATGCAGTAACAAAAAATGAGTTTCTAGTTGTTGTGCATGCCATTAATAAGTTTCAGCATTATATTAATCATTATGAAACTTTCATTCATACAAATCATTCTTATATTAGATATTTAATGAATAAAGCAATTACTAACGATCGAATTACTAGATGGTTGTTATTATTATAAGAATTCAATATTACCATCTTGGATATGAGAGGAAAGGAAAACGGAGTTGATGATTTCCTTTCGAGGATGCAGAATTATAATATCGATACACCTATAAATGATAATTTTCTTGATGAATATTTTTTTCAGTATCTACTAAAACACCTTGGTTTGCAGATATTGCTAACTATTTGGCTATAAGAAAATTTTTTCAAAATCTATATCTTCTACCTCCTCTTCCTCCTTTGAATTTTCAACGAAAGCGACAAAAAGTGAGTTACTAATAAAACCATTAATGATATCATCTTCTGTCTCATCCTTGAAATACTGGGCTTTCCCCAGAGTCAGGAGTGGTAGGGAAAGATATTATTTGGGGTCAAACTCATCCCATCAGGGGTTATACAAATCCAAATTTGGTTTTGCGTGGTAAAGACTAAGATTGTTTGTAGCCCGGCCATCCGAGATCACCATCGATCTAGATCTGTATCCTATTAATGCATTTGCAATGGCCAGCCAAGGTCTCCCTAAGATCAAAGGATGTCCCTCCAAATTGGATTTGGGTTGTAAGGTAAGAAAGTCAGATGGATACCTCCAGGAGGCCATTGCGATTACTATGTCCTTTAACACCCCCTCGAGTTTGACACGAGATTTGTCTGCTAATTCAAGTACAATAGGAGTATGTCTAAGCCCATGTAGCCCCAAGGTGGTAAACAGGTCCTTTGTCATCACATTAATAGCAGCTCCAAGATCGATCAATGTGTTAGTTATGGGCTGGTCATTAATGTAGGCAATAACCATAGGGTTTCCTGGATCATTATACTTGGTTAGAAGACGCTGAGAAGACACTAATTTAGACAATTTACCCATCATGTGTATAGTAGCAGATCTTTAGGCTTCCTTGAAGGTTTCTTAATGCACAAATCTCGTACTATTTTAGCATAAATAGGTACTTATCTAAGAGCTTGCACCATAGGAATTCGTACATGCAAATTTTGCAACTCTCTGAGGATACAGAGGATTATGAGTTATAAAAGTCGAGTCTGTTGTTACAGATGTATCGACCTTACCCGAGTTGGCTGTTATAGGAGTATCAGTCCTTCTCGGGTTGGTTGTTATAGACATAACATTTTTCTCTGTATCGGTTGTTACAGGTGTAAAAGCTGCCTCAGGATTTACTACACCTCCTCTAGAAGGTTCACATTCCTCCTTAGTAATGATAGGGGAGTGATTTGGTTTAATTACCTTACTTGACTGCAATTGAATTTCATTAAGTCCCATGGGGTTAATAAGGTAAGTTTGGAAGGTAGTCAGAGCCTCTATGCACTGGGCTTCTTTATTGTTCGGGTTAGGATTATGTTTCACAGGTAGTTGGGGTCGCACAGGAAGTGTAGGAGCAAGAGTTTGGAAAGGAGGAAATTGTAGTTTTTGCTGCATTGGTAATCCAGGTGGAGTTGCATTCTGGGAATTCCCCCTCTAGTTCTGGTTCCAAGCATATGGTTGAGATGGAGGATATTGGATAGAGGGAGAGTGTGACCACTAGTTCCAAGGTGAAAGAAACTATGCTAGAGAAGGAGCATAATATTTCCATGGATATTGTTGAGTATTATATGCATTGTTCCACGAATTGAAAGAAGAAAAATCTTGGGAAATACCTGGAGGTCATGGCCGCCATGGTCTCCTAGGTGCAATGAAATAAGAGGATTTCACTTCTTCACTCGATTCTCTAAGTCCTGCTTTCAGTTTAGGAAGCTCTGGACATTGACCTATCGGATGTTCCATCTCACAAATATTGCACAAGCTAATGTTGTTCATTTCACACTCCCTCAATGGATGTTTCTTTCGGTAATTCGGGCATAACACAACCAGAGGTGTATCAACTTCTTCTTGTGTTTTCTTGATATGTGCTATCATTATCTGGGTAGATAGAGTACTAAGGATATCGGTCTTAAAATTTTTGAATAAATTCCCGATCTCTTCTCTGGTTACTCCACCTATAGATTTTTGTATTCGAGAAGAGGCATCTTGGATTGTGCTTCTCCCCTTAGAAAATCCTCTAGAGCATCTTAGACAAAGCTTTACAATTTCGGTGAATGCTTCCTTAGCTACGTCCCCTTTTCCTAGTAGGTTCAGGGTATCAAGGCAGTCGTCCCTCATTCGTCTTATAAATATGGTATTCAATATCTCATGGTATAAATCACTATGTTTAGACCTCTGCATAGTCCTCCAGGCTGTCATCCTCCTTTTGTGTCATTTTGAATACTTCCTCCCTTAAGTCCCTGGTTCTGCAATAGTCTTGGTACTTTGATAAGAATGTCTCCTTCATATTGTTCCATGTTCGAATAGAAATAGAGCCTAATCCCATGAACCATCTCAAGGATGCCCCTTTTAAATCAGAAGGAAATAATTTCAATTTTTGAGCATCTGAGACATAGTCATAACTCCTGCATAAGACATCAAATTCAAATAAGAAGGTTTCTGGGTCTTCCACAGTCATCCCTTGAAAGGATGGTAAGGATGATAAAGGAATATTTCTCATGGGAGCCTCACCTATGATATCCCCAATTGGGAACTCAAAGGTGGTGACAGTAGCATCTGTTTTAGTGTTTCTATTCTTGTTGTCCCTCATTTCTAATCCTTCTAATTCTTGCTGTAACATATGTTCTTCAAACTCCTATTGTGATTGCCTTGTAGGTAGATTTGATGGCTCAGTTGATTTCAGGGCTCGTTGTTTCACTGCATTTCCTGAATCCAGATATTGATAGACCAATAGATACTCTCCTGTCTCAGGTTTTTGATGTCCCCCTTCAGTTTCCCCTTGTCCCTCGGTCCTAAAGTTCTAGCTACTAGCTTCCCCCTGTTGTTCCTGGATTGGATGCTTAATCTTGGGAGTATGTTCGCTAGCTTTAGAATGGTATGGCCCCGAGATAGAGGAATTAGAGGTTTTTGTCCTTGTTGTGGGAGTAACATATTTTTGTGGACATGTTTTCCTTGTGTCCCTTTGAGAACTTGATTGTTCTTTTTCTGCCTTGGAGATCAATTCTTGGATAAATGTTTTCCTTCCCAAATCTGCACTCTTCCTTTCCTTTTTATGACCCATTTTTCCTATGACTAATTAGAGTGGGGATAATTTTTGTATTTCTATAATTTCTACAATTGCACACATGGACCCTATGTGTATTCATTCACACCCTAAGTGTCTCAATCTTCAATAGTGGTGATCCCAGTCAGGTATGTTAGAGCGATGCACGGGTTCTTACCTCTCATCTTACTACCCAGCAATTGAAGAGCTGAAGACACACTAAAAAGAAACAAAAAAATGCCACACCCTAAGTTCCCTAGTGATCACAACGTTGAGCCCGCCTAGGTATGTTAGAGCGATGCATAGGTTCTTACCTGTCGTCTTACTGTCCAACAATTGTGGAAAGGAACAATCTATCATGCTCATGCTCCAGAATTGATAAATCAAGCAATTTCAAGTGTGGTGGATTCACTTTGGGCCTGATCAAGATACATGGGTGATGGTTGAATAGATGTGGGCTATGTATCATTCTCTATTTGCTGGTATGTATGCATGTATTTATGTTTGTATGTATGTAAATAGCACATCGATCTATGTTATAAAGCTCCAATAAGTAGTATGTTGTTCATGGTATGATATAACATAAATGTTGCATTGAGTTGTGTTATAAATCTCCATGGGAAGCAAGTGTTCTGTTCGTTTATACGTGTCATTGAGCACTGAGGACAGTGTTCCCCCAATAGGGAAGGGGTTCGTAACAACCCCTGGTTGATTTCCTATGTAAATAAAAATAAGAACAAGGTCATGGGACACGTATTCCAGGATAAATGTTTGGAAAAACATAGTGATGGGTACCACTTGTGATTAATTTATGGCTATGGAAATTGGCAAAGGCATTGGCAAATGAAAAGAGGCATTAATTAGCATTTTTTTGTGAAAATAAAGAAAAATAGGAGAAAATGAAGGTGAAGAGACACATATTTGCATGATAAGTAAATTGAAGGAAAATGAAGAAAATAGAGCCCTAAATGATAAAAAGGCTTCTGAGAATCATTTCACAACTTGTTTTTAGTTTAATCTTTTGTCAGTTTATTAGGATATTCCAACATATAGGAAATAGTTAAATATAACTTGGTTTAGTGTATATTTAGGTAAAGTGTGATTCTTTAGTATGTATTTTTTGTAACTTATAATCTGACGGTCACGGTATGTTTTAGACATGAAGTGATTTGATGGTTCATTCTCTCCTTGGTATTACCGACACTTGATCCGTGACTGAACACCCAATTGGTCCACGATCTCTATTTAAAGAGCATGGAGGGTCATTTTTAAGGGAACTGTTCATGAGAGAAGCTTATGTAAATTTTTTTTCTTTTACATTAATAAATTTCGTGAAGCGGTCACATTGGCTCAAGTCGTGGACTGTTTCCCTCTTTTGGGTTTTAACCATGTCAAGAATACTGGTGTATTGATCCATGATCTATTTCTGAGCGGTGTCCTTTGGTGTTCTATTTGAGTAAATTACCCTATAAATTCCTACATGGTATCAAAGCATTTTGAGGGTTGCATCTGTTGGTGATCCAAATCCGAAGCCGATACAAATGCACCTGACTTTCATTTCCTAGATCTATTGTTTATGTTCGCTTTTGGTTCGAGATTACTGCTTTGTGTTAGGAGCATCTGTTCCAGTGAGGAACCCCTTTCATTTCACGCGAAAAGGTTTCTGGTAGCCCTAGCTACGTCCTTTTTAAGATCCGGAGGTATACAGTCTTTATTTGCAATTTTAGTTATTTAGCTTTCTGTTTATTTTAGTTTATTTATCTCTCTGTTTTTTATTACCGGATCCACACCTTTCATTTCTGTGTATGTTCTTTGCCCCACGACTATGTGCGATCTGGGCAAATCAGAAACAAAAAGGAAGGATTTTTCTCACGCGTATACTCTTTTCCACCGCGCCTTAGTGTGATCTCGGAAAATCAGAAACATTGAGGAAAATATTTAGTTTCCGGTGAAATCTAACTTCAAGCCATAAGGTTTGGTTTTTTTTGGATGTCCGTTTCGGGTTGTGTGGTTTTTTGTTTTGTAGGAAAAAGGGGATTTCTCAAGTAAGCACACACTCCAAAGCTTTGGTGACTAAAAAATAAAAAAATAAAATAAAATAAAAAACCCTTCCTCTTTTCCAAAAAAATTACTAACCGTTAAGCTAGCTCACTTGGTCCAAAGTTACTTTATGAGAATAGAGGTCTTGGGTTCAAGTCTTTTTTTTTTGTTGAGTTACTTTTTTAAAAAGCACATGTAACTTATGCTTTAAAGTTACTTTATGTAAAAGTGTTCTCACCCATTATAAAAAGTGAGTCACTTATAATTCTAAAGTCTCTTTATCTTTTAGTTAAGTTACCATTTAATGGATAGCTCATAAATCACCATTGTAAAAGTGACTTTCACTTATTAATAAAAGTGGGTCGCATCAATTTTTTTTTAAGTGAGCTAATTAGATTAAGTTTGGAAAGGCAGGGAGGGGGTGTGGGGTTTCTTTACAAAATAAAATTGTCATTCACTTTTGCACATTCACGTACTTCGTCGGCATCTTCAATAACGTTTCTTCAAAAATCCATAACTTCTTCATCCAGAAGTTGTTTTCAGAGTCGTTTCTTTTAATCGTCCTAATTTTTCGAGATCTTTATATTAGAAGACTTCTTTTCAATACTTACAACGTTAGTTTCTATTAAAATGAAATTTCATGCCAAGTTATTCTTGAAAACACCAACTACTTCCAATGGTTGTCCCACATGGAGGATTTACTTAGAAGTAAAGGTCTTTATAGAATAGCCTCAGGCCAAAAGTCTAAAAGTAAAGATGAAGATAAGCAAGCCATATAGGAAAATAGGAAAGATCAAGCACCTGGGTTGATAGGGATTTCTATTTCTCTAGACCTTAGATTCCATATCCCAGAACTTGATACCCTTGATGAAGCAATGAAACAACTCAATAAAGTTTTTGGAATTAAAAATGAAATTAGAGCCCATCAACTCAAAAATGAGTTTCTTGTGTTGGACTTCAACAATTTTTCTTCCATTGAAGATCTTTTGTCCAAGTTCAAGACCGTTACACTTCTCTTGGAAGGTGGTAAGGTTAAGAAAGAAGATGGTAGCCTTATTTATTCCATTCTTACTAAGTTGGTACCAACCTACTCTGTGTTTATTTCCACCTTCCATTCTACAAGATAAGCCTTTATTTCTCAAGGACAAGGCTACAAGTCCCCCTCTGTTGATGCCTTTTGTGATTCTTTAATAAAAGAACAAGAAAAACTCTTACATCTTGGTCTTCTTAATAATGGAAACTCTTCTAAGAAATTCTTAGTAGCCCATCAACAACCAAATTCAAAGAATCCTACGAAGCAACATCCTAAAAAGAATGGTCCTAAACCAAACAAGGGTCCTAAGCAATTTCAGTCTCAAAATTAAAAATCAATTCAACAAAATGATGAGGAAAATAAAATCAAAGGGAAGAAGAATGATAGACATTGCAACTTTTGTAATCTTGATGGCCACTTAGAATCCAATTTAAAAAGATGGAAGCCTTGGAAGCAGTAATGAAGAAGCATAACATCCATTTGGAGCACTCTTCAACTTCAACTTCATCTTCAGGAATAACACTTTCTGCATGTGGTTGTCAATCATCTCGGCCTGGTTATGCACTAAATGTATCTTCTTCTTTTCATTCTCATGAGTGGCTCATTGATTTTGGATCTTCTTATGACATGGCTGAAAACAAAGCCATGTTTCCTTCTTTAAATTATTATAACACCAAAAATATATAAGTTGGTGATGATAGATCTCTTAGTGTTGTATGGACTAGAATGTCAATTTAATGATGTATTATGTGTTCCTGCATTATCCTGCAAACTTCTATCTGTATATTAGATAACTCATTCAGGTGAATGTAAAACCATTGAATTTTTACGTCATGATGTTGTAATTAAGGACCTAAGAGATCCAACACAGATTTTAGTTACTGGCATTACTGATGATTCTACAAGTTTGTATAAGTTTAACAACTTTGGGTCATCAACTCTTCCCTCCGTATTTGTTTCTCATAATGATGAAGTGAGTAAACTTTGGCCTGAGTGATTTGGTCACTTAAACTATCGCACCCTTCAAAATCTATGTAAGGAAAATATGGTGACAGATCTTCCTATGGTATCTTGGAGAGATGGTGTTTTTTCCAGATGTGTACTTGGAAAACATCATCAGGATAGTTTTGAAAAATGTGCCTCTTGGCATGCCTCAACCCCTTTAAAGCTTTTGCATAGTGATTTATGTGGTCCACTTCCAGTTGTTTCATTCTTTGGCTACAGGTATTTCTTAAGTTTCATTGATGATTTCTCCAGTCGCACTTGGGCATACTTCTTAAAATGCAAGAGTGAAGTCTTTAACACGTTGTTGGCCTTTAAGGCCTTTGTTGAGAAACAATCTAGACATCAAATTCTTAAGATCAGATCTAATAATGGCGAAGAATATGTTAACAAAAAAATCATCAACTTTTGTGCTGAGCATGGAATTCAATTGCAACATATTGTTCCATATACTCCACAACAAAATGGTGTCACTGAAAGGAAGAATCACAACTTAAAGGAAATGGCTAATTGTATGCTTCAATCTAAAGGGCTTATCTTAATTTTTTGGGCATAAATAATTAACTGTGCAAATTACATAGTAAATCACACTCTTACTAAGGTTTTAAAGAATATCACTCCAGAAGAAGCATGGAGCTCAATTAAACCAGATGTAAGTCGCTTTCATGTTTTTGGAAGTGAAGCATGGGCTCATATTCCCAATGAGAAACATAAAGCGTTAGAACCTAATAGTGAAAAATGTATTTTTGTTGGATATTATGAAGATGTCAAAGGATATAGACTTCTTCCGCCTAAATCCAAAAATGTTATCATTAGAAGAGATGTAAAGTTTGCTGAAAATATATCGGCCTACAAGCCTAGTTCGGTGGATGTGCCACCTCTCTCTATCCCTTCTACTTATGAAAATATTTCTTCTTCAGATGATGACAATGAGGATGCAACAGGTGCTCTTGCAGGTGGTCCTATAGATCTGTGATGTACACGTTTTCAATTCAATAGAGCCTTTTCTTTACTGGCTGAAGCTTCAGCAAATTATGACACTGACACCTTTGTAGAAGCTTCAGCCCATCCATATTTGGACGCAACTATGAATGAAAAATATTGTTCATTATTGGAAAATGATACATGGGATCTTGTTCCTCTTCCAAAGGGATGAAAACTTGTTAGATGTAAATGGGTTTACAGGATCAAGTTTGGACCAAATGGAAAAGCTCATCTTGTTGCTATGGGTTTTTCACAAGTTGAAGGCATTGAATATATTGAAACCTTCTCCCCTGTTTCCTAAATGAACTCCATCTACCTTGTTATTTCCCTTGCTGCCTCTTTCAAATGGGATGTCCATCAGATGGATGTCAAATCTGCCTTCTTGCACGGGGACTTGCATGAAGAAATCTATATGGAACAACCTCCTGTCTTTAGACAAACAGACTCTGGCCTTGTATGTCATCTTAAGAAATCCCTTTATGGTCTCAAATAAGCTCCTCGGCCTTGGTATGCAAAAATTGATAACTTTCTTTTAGATATTGGATTTTCTAGGTGTCATTCTGAAAATACTGTCTACAAAAAGAACGTGGGTAAGTCTCTTATCATTCTTGTTCTTTATGTTGATGATATTATTCTTACTAGTAGTGATCCCAACCTTATAAACCATGTGAAGTCAAACCTTAAAAAGAAGTTTGAAATGACAGGCTTAGGACAATTGCATTATTTTCCTGGTCTTCAAGTCTTGTAATCCAAGGAATGTATTTCCCTTTCCCTGTCCAAGTATACCTGTGATCTTCTAGGCCAATTTCACATGGAAGATTGTAAACCATCCCCTTCTCCCTTGTAGTCTAGAGCCAAACTTTCAGTCACTTGTACTTCCCTTGAAGTTGATGCTACCTTATACCGTCAGCTTGTAGGAAAACTTTTGTATCAGACCCATAGCCATCCTAACCTTTCCTTTGTTGTTGGCCTGATTGCTCGGTTTATGCAAAACCCACATGAAATTTATTGGAAAGAAGCTAAAAGAATACTTCGTTATGTTCGAGGTATAGTTTAGTTTGGGATTAATTACAATGAAGAAGCATCTCCTCTATCTGTTGGTTTCACTAATTTCGATTAGGCTGGTAACCCTGACGATCGGAAGTCTACTACAGGATATGTATTCACTCTTGGTTCTGGACCTATTACATGGGCTTGGAAGAAACAAAGTTCCATTTCTCTTTCTTCAGTAGAAGGAGAGTATCGTGGTGTTGTAGACACTAGTAAGGAATCCTTGTGGCTTCGTTGGATCTTGTCAGAGTTTGGCTTTTAGCAGCAGCATCCGACTACACTTTGGTGTGATAATCAAAGTGCAATTCAGCTATGCAAAGATCCATTCCAACATCAGTGCAACAAACACATTGAACTACACATGCACTTCATCAGAAATCTCATTCATGACCATGTTATTTAAGTGAAATATTGTTCAATCGATGATCAAGTCGCAGACATCTTGACAAAGGCTCTCACAAATGCGAAGCTTGCTAAACTTCGATTTATGGTTGGAGTTTGGGAATTTGTCACTAAGGGGGGATAGGCTCTAATGCCTCCTTCCTTCTCCTATTGTGTCATAATTGTACATCCTTCAATCCTATCCCAAGTTGTTCTTAAGGGGGGGTGTTAGGATATTCTGACACATAGGAAATAGTTAAGTATAACTTGGTCTAGTGTGTAGTTAGGTAAATTGTGTTTCTTTAGTATGTTCTTTTTGTAACTTACAATCTGACAGTCACGTTATGTTCTAGACATGAAGTGATCCAATGGTTCATTCTCTCATCGGTATTACCGACACTTGATCTGTGACTTAACACTTGATTAGTCCATGATCTCTATTTAAAGAGCATGGAGGGACATTTGTAAGGTGACCGTTCACGAGAGAAGCTTATGTAAATTTTCTTTCTTTTACATTAATAAATTGCCTGAAGTGGCCGCGTTGGCTCAGGCCGTGGATGGTTTCCCTCTTTGAGGATTTTAAACACGTCAAGAATACTAGTGTATTGCTCTATGATCTGTTTGTGAGCGGTGTCCTTTGGTGTTCTATTTGAGGAACGTACAATGTAAGTTCCTACACAGTTCAGTTTTGAAGTTCTTTTCTATTCTCTCATACTCTTACACACTTAGAGAAATCTTGGAGTATGCTTGGGGCACTCTAGTTTTCCCTAGGATTGGAGAAAGAAGGCAAAGGAAAGAAGGAAAGCACAAGGGAAGAGGTGGATAAATAACTACAATTGGATTTATTTGTAGGTAATAGGTTGCATGTGTGATTTCTTTGCTGATTTATTGATGCAGATCTATGCATGTGATTTTTTGATTATGTGTTGTGATTGGCATGGAGGATTTCCTAGATTGACAGTGGTTTAACCTTGCCTTGTCATTTATATGATAACCATGGTGTTATAGACATTTTTGGGCACTTCAACCCCAATCATAAATGTCCATAAACTGAGGGCTCCTAAGTCCCTAAAATTGTTGCTTCACTGCCTAAAGGAACAATGTCAGCTGATTACATCATCTCCCAGAAGTTCTCCACTAAAAACTGCTCAAAAATGGTCAAAACTGGACCATACTGAATGCCCAGTGCAGAGGGTGCAATGCATATCACCTTCCCAGTGTAAAGGGTGCGATGCATACTAAATGGCCCCTTTGTAGGGTGCGATGGTCGGAGATGGACAAATGGCAGGGACAAATTGCAAGGTGGAAGATCATGGAATCTTCCAGAAGCTTCCCCTCTAACACTTGCCTCTCTGTTTTAAACCAGGGATGAGTTCTTGGCAGGGACAAATTGCGAGGTGGAAGATCACTGGAATCTTCCAGAAGCTTCCCCTCTGACACTCCGGAAAAGGAGCTCCAACACAGGTTTTGGTCACCTGGGGTGGTTCTTTGGCCCTTAAGTGTCTTGTAGCCCTAAGGGATGTTTTGAGTTGTTAACAACCCCTGGTTGATTTCCTATGTAAATAAAAATAAGAACAAGGTCATGGGACACATATTCCAGGATAAATGTTTGGAAAAACATAGTGATGGGTATCACTTGTGATTAATTTATGGCTATGGAAATTGGCAAAGGCATTGGCAAATGAAAAGAGGCATTAATTAGCATTTTTTGTGAAAATAAAGAAAAATAGGAGAAAAGGAAGGTGAAGAGACACATATTTGCATGAGAAGTAAATTGAAGGAAAATGAAGAAAATAGAGCCCTAAATGACAAAAAGGCTTCTGAGAATCATTTCACAACTTGTTTTTAGTTTAATCTTTTGTCAGTTTGCTAGGATATTCCAACATATAGGAAATAGTTAAGTATAACTTGGTTTAGTGTATATTTAGGTAAAGTGTGTTTCTTTAGTATGCATTTTTTGTAACTTATAATTTGATGGTCACGGTATGTTTTAGACATGAAGTGATTTGATGGTTCAATCTCTCCTCGGTACTACCGACACTTGATCCGTGACTAAACACCTAATTGGTCCACAATCTCTATTTAAAGAGCATGGAGGGTCATTTGTAAGGGGACCATTCATGAGAGAAGCTTATGTAAATTTTCTTTCTTTTACATTAATAAATTTCCTGAAGCGGCCGCATTGGCTCAAGTCATGGACTGTTTCCCTCTTTTTGGGTTTTAACCATGTCAAGAATACTGGTGCATTGATCCATGATCTATTTCTGAGCGGTGTCCTTTGGTGTTCTATTTGAGTAAATTACCCTATAAATTCCTACATGGTATCAAAGCTATTTGAGGGTTGCATCTGTTGGTGATCCAAATTTGAAGATGATACAAATGCATCTGACTTTCGTTTCCTAGATCTACTGTTTATGTTCGCTTTTGGTTCGAGACTACTGCTTTATTGTGTTAGGAGTATCTGTTCTAGTGAGGAACCCCTTTCATTTCACGTGAAAAGGTTTCTGGTAGCCCTAGCTACATCCTTTTTAAGATCCGAAGGTATACAATCTTTATTTGCAGTTTTAGTTATTTAGCTTTCTTTTTATTTCAGTTTATTTATCTCTCTGTTTTTTATTACCGGATCCACACCTTTCATTTCTGTGTATGTTCTTTGCCCCGCGACTATGTGCGATCTGGGCAAATCAGAAACAAAAAGGAAGGATTTTTCTCACGCGTATGCTCTTTTCCACCGCGCCTTAGTGTGATCTCGAAAAATCAGAAACATTGAGGAAAATATTTAGTTTCCGGTGAAATCTAACTTCAAGCCATAAGGTTTGGTTTATTTTGGATGTCCATTTCGGGTTGTGTGGTTGTTTGTTTTGTAGGAAAAAGGGGATTTCTCAAGTAAGCACACACTCCAAAGCTTTGGTGACTAAAAAATAAAAAAATAAAATAAAATAAAAAACCCTTCCTGTTTTCCAAAAAATTACTAACCTTTAAGCTAGCTCACTTGGTCCAAAGTTACTTTATGAGAATAGAGGTCTTGGGTTCAAGTCTTTTTTTTTGTTGAGTTACTTTTTTAAAAGGCACATGTAACTTATGCTTTAAAGTTACTTTATGTAAAAGTGTTCTCACCCATTATAAAAAGTGAGTCACTTATAATTCTAAAGTCTCTTTATCTTTTATTTAAGTTACAATTTAATGGATAGCTCATAAATCACCATTGTAAAAGTGACTTTCACTTATTAATAAAAGTGGGTCACATAATTTTTTTTTTAAAGTGAGCTAATTAGATTAAGTTTGGAAAGGCAGGGAGGGGATGTGGGGTTTCTTTACAAAATAAAATTGCATTCACTTCCGCACATTCACATACTTCGTCGGCATCTTCAATAACGTTTCTTCAAAAATCCATAACTTCTTCATCCAAAAGTTGTTTTCAGAGCCGTTTCTTTTAATCGTCCTAATTTTTCGAGATCTTTATATTAGAAGAATTATTTTCAGTACCTACAGCTTTAGTTTCTGTTAAAATGTAAATTTCATGCCAAGTTATTCTTGACAACACCAACTACTTCCAATGGTTGTCCCACATGGAGGATTTACTTAGAAGGAAAGGTCTTTATAGAATAGCCTCAGGCCAAAAGTCTAAAACTAAAGATGAAGATAAGCAAGCCAAATGGGAAAATAGGAAAGATCAGGGACGTGGGTTGATAGGGATTTCTATTTCTCTAGACCTTAGATTCCGTATCGCAGAACTTGATACCCTTGATGAAGCAATGAAACAACTCAATAAAGTTTTTGGAATTAAAAATGAAATTAGAGCCCATCAACTCAAAAATGAGTTTCTTGTGTTGGACTTCAACAATTTTTCTTCCATTGAAGATCTTTTGTCTAAGTTCAAGACCGTTACACTTCTCTTCGAAGGTGGTAAGGTTAAGAAAGAAGATGGTAGCCTTATTTATTCCATTCTTACTAAGTTGGTACCCACCTGCTCTGTGTTTGCTTCCACCTTCCATTCTACAAGAGAAGCCTTTATTTCTCAAGGACACGGCTACAAGTCCCCCTCTGTTGATGCCTTTTGTGATTCTTTAATAAAAGAACAAGAAAAACTCTTACATCTTGGTCTTCTTAATAATGGAAACTCTTCTAAGAAATTCTTAGTAGCCCATCAATAACCAAATTCAAAGAATCCTACGAAGCAACATCCTAAAAAGAATGGTCCTAAATCAAACAAGGGTCCTAAGCAATTTCAGTCTCAAAATTAAAAATCAATTCAACAAAGTGATGAGGAAAATAAAATCAAAGGGAAGAAGAATGATAGACATTGCAACTTTTGTAATCTTGATGGCCACTTAGAATCCAATTTAAAAACATGGAAGCCTTGGAAGCAGTAATGAAGAAGCATAACATCCATTTGGAGCACTCTTCAACTTCAACTTCATCTTCAGGAATAACACTTTCTGCATGTGGTTGTCAAGCATCTCGACCTCGTTATGCACTAAATGTATCTTCTTCTTTTCATTCTCATGAGTGGCTCATTGACTTTGGATCTTCTTATCACATGGCTGAAAACAAAGCCATGTTTCCTTCTTTAAATGATTATAACACCAAAAATATATAAGTTGGTGATGATAGATCTCTTAGTGTTGTATGGACTAGAACATCAATTTAATAATGTATTATGTGTTCCTGCATTATCCTGCAAACTTCTATCAGTATATCAGATAACTAATTTAGGTGAATGTAAAACCATTGAATTTTTACCTCATGATGTTGTAATTAAGGACCTAAGAGATCCAACACAGATTTTAGTTACTGGCATTACTGATGATTCTACAAGTTTGTATAAGTTTAACAACTTTGGGTCATAAACTCTTCCCTCAGTATTTGTTGCTCATAATGATGAAGTGAGTAAACTTTGGCATGAGTGATTTGGTCACTTAAACTATCGCACCCTTCAAAATCTATGTAAGGAAAATATGGTGACAGATCTTCCTATGGCATCTTAGAGAGATGGTGTTTGTTCCAGATGTGTACTCAGAAAACATCATCAGGATAGTTTTGAAAAATGTGCCTCTTGGCACGCCTCAACCCCTTTACATCTTTTGCATAGTGATTTATGTGGTCCACTTCCAGTTGTTTCATTCTCTAGCTACATGTATTTCTTAAGTTTCATTGATGATTTCTCCAGACGCACTTGGGCATACTTCTTAAAATTCAAGAGTGAAGTCTTTAACACGTTGTTGGCCTTTAAGGCCTTTGTTGAGAAACAATCTAGACATCAAATTCTTAAGATTAGATCTAATAATGGCGGAGAATATGTTAACAAAAAAATCATCAACTTTTGTGCTTAGCATGGAATTCAATTGCAACATATTGTTCCATATACTCCACAACAAAATGGTGTCACTGAAAGGAAGAATCACAACTTAAAGGAAATGGCTAATTGTATGCTTCAATCTAAAGGGCTTATCTTAATTTTTTGGGCATAAATAA
Source organism: Pinus taeda (assembly GCA_000404065.3). Taxonomy (NCBI): domain Eukaryota; kingdom Viridiplantae; phylum Streptophyta; class Pinopsida; order Pinales; family Pinaceae; genus Pinus; species Pinus taeda. The sequence continues at coordinate 16,600 of APFE031040734.1, forward strand.
TTAACTGTGAAAATTACATAGTAAATCGCACTCTTACTAAGGTTTTAAAGAATATCACTCCAGAAGAAGCATGGAGCTCAATTAAACTGATGTAAGTCGCTTTCATGTTTTTGGAAGTGAAGCATGGGCTCATATTCCCAATGAGAAACATAAAGCCTTAGAACCTAAGAGTGAAAATGTATTTTTGTTGGATATTATGAAGATGTCAAAGGATATAGACTTCTTCCGCCTAAATCCAAAAATGTTATCATTAGAAGAGATGTAAAGTTTGCTGAAAATATATCGGCGTACGAGCCTATTTCGGTGGATGTGCCACCTCTCTCTATCCCTTCTACTTATGAAATATTTCTTCTTTAGATGATGAAAATGAGGATGCAACAGGTGCTTTTGCATGTGGTCCTATAGATCAGTGACGTACACGTTCTCAATTCAATAGAGCCTCTTCTTTACTGGCTGAAGCTTCAGCAAATTATGATCCTGACACCTTTGTAGAAGCTTCAACCCATCCATATTTGGACGCAACTATGAATGAAAAATATTGTTCATTATTGGCAAATGATACATGGGATCTTGTTCCTCTTCCAAAGGGACGAAAACTTGTTAGATGTAAATGGGTTTACAGGATCAAGTTTGGACCAGATGGAAAATATCATCTTGTTGCTAAGGGTTTTTCACAAGTTGAAGGCATTGGATATATTGAAACCTTCTCCCTTGTTTCCTAAATCAACTCCATATGCCTTGTTATTTCCCTTGCTTCCTCTTTCAAATGGGATGTCCATCAGATGGATGTCAAATCTGCCTTCTTGCACAGGGACTTGCATGAAGAAATCTATATGGAACAACCTCCTGGCTTTAGACAAATAGACTCTGGCCTTGTATGTCATCTTAAGAAATCCATTTATGGTCTCAAACAAGCTCCTCGGGCTTGGTATGCCAAAATCGATAACTTTCTTTTAGATATTGGATTTTCTAGGTGTCATTCTGAAAATATTGTCTACACCAAGAACATGGGTAAGTCTCTTATCATTCTTGTTCTTTATGTTGATGATATTATTCTTACTAGTAGTGATCCCAACCTTATAAACCATGTGAAGTCAAACCTTAAAAAGCAGTTTGAAATGATAGACTTAGGACAGTTGCATTATTTTCTTGGTCTTCAAGTCTTGCAATCCAAGGAAGGTATTTCCCTTTCCCTGTCCAAGTATACCTGTGATCTTCTAGGCCACTTTCACATGGAATATTGTAAGCCATCCCATTCTCCCTTGCAGTCTAGAGCCAAAATTTCAGTCACTTGTACTTCCCTTGAAGTTGATGCTACCTTATACCGTCAGCTTGTAGGAAAACTTTTGTACCTGACCCATAGCCATCCTAACCTTTCCTTTGTTGTTGGCCTGATTGCTCGGTTTATGCAAAACTCACATGAAATTCATTGGAAAGAAGCTAAAAGAATACTTCGTTATGTTCGAGGTATAGTTCAGTTTGGGGTTAATTACATTGAAGAAGCATCTCCTTTATCGGTTGGTTTCACTAATTTCGATTAGGCTGGTGACTCTTATGATAGGAAGTCTACTACAGGATATGTATTCACTCTTGGTTGTGGACCTATTACACGGGTTTGCAAGAAACAAAGTTCCATTTCTCTTTCTTCAGTAGAAGGAGAGTATCGTGGTGCTGTAGACGCTAGTAAGGAAGCCCTGTGGCTTCGTTGGATCTTGTCAGAGTTTGGCTTTTAGCAGCAGCATCCGACGACACTTTGGTGTGATAATCAAAGTGCCATTAAGCTATGCAAAGATCCATTCCAACATCAGCGCAACAAACACATTGAACTACACCTTCACTTCATCAGAAATCTCATTCATGACCATGTTATTTAAGTGAAATATTGTTCAATCGATGATCAAGTTGCAGACATCTTTACAAAGGCTCTCACAAAGGCGAAGCTTGCTAAACTTCTATTTATGGTTGGAGTTTAGGAAGTTGTCACTAAGGGGGGATAGGCTCTAATGCCTCCTTCCTTCTCCTATTGTGTCATATTTGTACATCCTTGAATCCTATCCCAAGTTGTTCTTAAGGGGGGATGTTAGGATATTCTGACAAATAGGAAATAGTTAAGTATAACTTTGTCTAGTGTGTAGTTAGGTAAAGTGTGTTTCTTTAGTATGTACTTTTTGTAACTTATAATCTGACAGTCACGTTATGTTCTAGATATGAAGTGATCCAATGGTTCATTCTCTCCTCGGTATTACCGACACTTGAGCTGTGACTTAACACCTGATTGGTCCATGATCTCTATTTAAAGAGCATGGAGGGACATTTTTAAGGTGACCGTTCATGAGAGAAGCTTATGTAAATTTTCTTTCTTTGAGATTAATAAATTTCCTGAAGTGGCCGCGTTGGCTCAGGCCATGGATGGTTTCCCTCTTTGAGGATTTTAAACATGTCAAGAATACCAGTGTATTGCTTTGTGATCTGTTTGTGAGCGGTGTCCTTTGGTGTTCTATCTGAGGAACTTACCTTGTAAGTTCCTACACATTTCAGTTTTGAAGTTCTTTTCTATTCTCTCATACTCTTACACACTTAGAGAAATCTTGGAGTATGCTTGGAGCACTCTAGTTTTCCCTAGGATTGGAGAAAGAAGGCAAAGGAAAGAAGGAAAGCACAAGGGAAGAGGTGGATAAATAACTACAATTGGATTTATTTGTAGGAAATAGGTTGCATGTGTGATTTCCTTGCTGATTTGTTGATGCAGATCTATGCATGTGATTTTTTGATTATGTCTTGTGATTAGCACGGAGGATTTCCTAGATTGACAGTGGTTTAACCTTTCCTTGTCATTTATATGATAACCATGGTGTTATAGACATTTTTGGGCACTTCAACCCCAATCATAAATGTCCATAAACTGAGGGATCCGAAGTCCCTAAAAGTGTTGCTTCACTGCCTAAAGGAACAAGGTCAGCTGATTACGTCATCTCCCAAAAGTTCTCCACTAAAAACTGCTCAGAAATGGTCAAAACCGGACCATAATGAATACCCAGTGCAGAGGGTGCGATGCATATCACCTTCCCAATGTAAAGGGTGCGATGCATATTGAATGGCCCCTCTGTAGGGTGCGATGGTTAGAGATGGACAAATGGCAGGGACAAATTGCGAGGTGGAAGATCATGGAATCTTCCAGAAGCTTCCCCTCTGACACTTGCCTCTCTGTTTTCAACCAGGGATGAGTAAGAGATAATCATTCTCCAAGTGGAATCAGGAACTATCAGAGAGAGGACACTAATCAAGACCCCAGAAGATGACTCAACCCCCTACAATCATCTATATATGGATCCCTCATCACAGAGATCCAAAGGCTGGAATCTTG
>APFE031040734.1:20043-31857 GCA_000404065.3 Pinus taeda
TGTTGGTTTTCTGGTGTAACTTCATAGTGTTGGGTGATCTAAGCTTTACTTGAGGTGAAGAAGGGCTTTCTTGGTGGAGGATGATGTTGGGTCAGAACATATGGTTGTAATCCTCTTGCTACTTTATCTTAATAAAGCTATTCAAGTTTTCCTCCATATTCTTGTATGTTTGCTTATATATGCATTTGTATGGTTAACACATATCTGGTCCTGTGTTATTTATTAATATAGATCTTTGTTCTTCGATAGTAGTATGTTGTTGTGATTCCACAGGTGCTCTTTGAAGCTGGGCAGACGAAGAAGAAGTGATAAACCTCTATCAGGAAAGAGAGTAATCAAACAAGGAAATCAAGTGCAAGACTAAGGTTGGTCTCCTTTGTTCCACTCTTACCTATTTTATAAAGGAAAACGAAAGTAGACTTTACTTGTTTGTTTCTAAGATAGCTACCAGTCTTAGTGGGAATAGTAGCATCCGAGTGGACAATATTCCTGGTAACAAAATGGCGACTCCGCTGGGGAGCGACTAGATTGTTTGTTAGCCTATCTTTGTTTCTTTTATAAACTTACAGACAGAGCCTGAAGCCAAGCCAGCTAGCCTTCAAACTGTATTTTTTATACAAATGCAAAGTAGATCAATGCTACTTTATTCTATCTCCGGGGTTTGTTTATGAATTAAACAATCGATCTGCAAACAATCTAATTGCCCTAAGTGGTGGCTCTAGTAGCCTCCTTAGATCAACCCCTGTGATTTACATATACTGAACATCACATACTCGGCCTAAATCCCTGAACTGAATTGCAAATTGTGAGTAAAAACGCGTTTAAAGTCTCGCACTGGTACCATCGCACCCTGCCTTCAAAGCAGTTTGTATGCATCGCACTTCCCGAGTGCAGTAGGTGTGTTGCATACTGAATTCATTGTGTGACAGGTGCGATGGTTAGTGAAGGCTAACTTTACCTTCAGACTTTGGTTTTTTCCTCACTATTTTCAGTCCTATTCAAGAGTTTTGTTGTCTGTGGTCAGTTTATCTCTGTGAAAACCCCCTTCTCTTACATTATTACGCCTCCATAGTGCAAAGAACTATAAGTGTTTTTATGTATTGTTTGCCGTTTTCAGTTCTCTTTTGCAAAGAAGTAGCATAGTCGAACTATCGTTTCTTTATTTGAAAGTGTCGTAGCTATCGTTTTCAGTCATAGAAGACAATCCCATTGTTCTTGATAGTTGATTATACAGTTACTATTGTATATGATTTGAATTAGTAGTTTTTAAAGTGTTGAAAAGAAATTTTCATTTCGAAATCGCAAAGGTCTCTCCTACCTTCACTTCATTTTGAAAGAAAATTTGTTGAGTATTTCGCTTTGAAAATAAATTCGATCTTCAACTTAGCTTTCTTATCATCATCATACATTAAGAAGGCTAAAACATACATGCATGTGCATTTTCATCTAGACTGCTTGGTTTGATTTAGGACGGTGCATAGTGTGTGCTTTGTGCTCTTTGTTGAAGATCCTCAACTTTCTTTCCTTAGTAGTAGGATTTTCATTGCAAAAGAAGATTAAACATTTGTTTATCATCTTAGAGACTACATTTTAGGAATTGTATACACATCATGCGGTGAACCTGAAAGGAAAATTTTTAAGCAAGATCAACTTAAAATAAATTTAATGAATCTAACAACGCTTTGGAACCTAACGCACAACATCTAGAGGTTTATGCTAGAGACGTATTCCAGCGTCATAAAACCTAGTAACTGTTGTTTTCATTGTTGGTTGGGTGATTCCTCCACTCTGAGACGGAAAGTGCCAGTACAGACTTGTGCTCCCACGTACCGTCGAGTATATATTGGAAGACCACAATAGGCTGCATCCTTTATCCTTAGGAAGCCGTGTCTGCCGCCCTATCGATCGCAATGCATTGAACACAGCATTCGGGAAGATTGACTGCCGTACCGTAAAACGTATTCTACAGTTTTGCGATTGGTTTGGTAATCCTCTCTGCCTAGATTTCCAGAGAAGCCTATTTTGCTCCTTTTCAGATTCCTTAAAAGAAATTTAAAGGTCCTCTGAGCACTTGTCACTTCAAGCTCACTAAAAATTGAAGGTGACTAGAGTCATCTTTTGTTTTTTCTCGACTCTTAAAAATTGAAAAAACAAGTTGTCTCAAAGCATCTAAAATTCATTTAATTCGAAAAACATTTTTCCCTTTTATTTTGAGTTGATCAAGTAATCCACAATCGTGGAAGAAAGTCAATCAAAACCCTGTCGTTCATGGAGACTTATGAGTCAACCGTCGTTGACTCTGGAAGCGAAACTATTCCAGACAAAGCGAACTCGTTTGACTGGGTCAAAGTCCCCTAGGTTAGTTGGAGCCAGTACTCCGACATCCTCAGAGACTCCGATTACTTCGAACATTTCTGGTATCCTTGCCTGTATAGGAGAAATTCCGCAGCAACAAAAGGACATTACAACTGATCCTAGTGTGACGGTAAACACTTCTATTCCTGAACCAGCTCCATCTACAGTTGATTCGGAAGGTGTTACTCCCCAACCGTCTGCTGCTACAGAACTTATATCTTCTTCGGCACCAGAAATATTTTACAGACCTGACGGTCTACCTCTTCCTCTTGGATTCATTGCCATAGAAGAGATTGTGGAAGATCCTCCATCTAGCACTCCAACGCAACTTGGAGCTGGGATCGCCCTGTATCCTTCTTCATCAGAAGATATTCACCCGCCATCGGAAGTTCCTGAAGAATCGCTAAGGAATGTTTTGGATAGGCTTAATATGTCTGAACAACCGTCGACATCAAGGACTGTGTTACTTGACACAACAGAAACAGAAGCTCCTTTTGCTACTCCAACAATGTTCGCCAGAATGCCGGTTGTCCCAACCAGCTCTCTATCGCTGGATGGAGTCCATCCAAGGGCTATTTTGACAGTATGGACTGTTCCCGTTTGTTCGTCCAGAATTATATCTGGAATCTCTTACGTTGAGTCTCAACAAATTGATCCATCACAAGGTCAATTTGGGAAAACTGGTCCCCAAAGGAAAATCATTCCTTTGAGTACTGGATTACCATCGTATGGAGGGTCATATACCCTTTCATTGCCTTCCTCAGAACGACAACCATGCGTGATTTCACAACAAAATTTGGGTTATGCTGGAATCACAACTAGCGGTTGGGTGCCAATCCTGCCTCAACAACCAAGAGTTGTATGCTCAATGCAACAAAGTTTACCTATGAAAAACATCCCCACTACGCTGGGTATTGTGGCAGTATCGCAAGTACAAGCGTTGCCAGTTGTATGCCAACATCAATTTTCGCAGGTTATAATGCAACAATCTCTTGTACCTACGACACAACCGCAATCACCAACTAGTGGAACGACATGGGTTCAAACGGGGAACGCCAACCCCCATCTTGGTCAAAGAGTCAGTACTGGACAATAGCCCATGGCTTCGCAACCATGGCTGGTGCAACACCAACAATTGCAATTCCAGCAAGCTTACCAAGGATATGAGCAACAAGTCTTTGTAGGTAATGGGCAGCCGTATCAACCATATCATAATGGTTATGCCCATCAACCTTACCAAAGTTACCAACATCAAATGCATTATGCTGGTATGCAAAGACCAACTGCTCAAGCGATTCCATATTATCCTGGGTATGCTCAACCAAGCCTAAATCAACAGTTTCCCTTTGTGGCAACTTTAGAGTTACCAGATCTAAATCGACTAACAAACGATCCAATTGCCTACGCCCCTTGGTGGCCAGCGATTCCACATAAACTTTCATCTGATATTCCTAAATTTAATGGAAATCCGGGTGAAGACCCATCGAATCATGTGATGACCTTTCATCTATGGTGTTCATCAAACACTCTCAATGATGATTCGATCAGGCTTCGCCTCTTTCAGCGAACGCTAACTGGTCCGCGGCAGCAAAGTGGAATATCGAATTACCTAGAGCTTCGTTTTGATAACTTCAGTCCCCTAGCCACAACCTTTTTAACCCATTTTCAGTTACCCATAAGGTATGAAACAGGAACTGAGCTACTTACCAATTTCAAACAAATGACGGACACTCACATATATGATCATATTCATGAGTGGCGACGTCGTCGTAGAATGGTAAAAATGTATGTTCCTAATCAGCTATTGGTTGAATGGTTTATTAAGTCACTCTTACCCGCTATTACAGAAGATGTGGCAAAGGGAGGAGTCGTCACTGAAGAGCAAGTTATTGCTCGTGCACAATATCTAGACTTGATCTATACTCAGCTTGGCACGCTCTACGATAAAATCCCTGATGCTCCTAGACCAGAATTTTCCATTCCTCTGCCTCCTAAATCAAACAAAGACTCATGCCGGTGATGGCATGATAGGTACGACAAGCACTAAAACCGTAAAGGCTACGACGAAAAAGGCCCGCACGGTTTTGAGTCAAAACGCAAATGAGGAACTTCTAGCCTCGGAAGTAAATGTCGTGTCGACAGACAAAGGCAAAGAACCCAAGCAACCAGGAGGCAAGAAGAAAAACAAGGGAAGAAGAAAAACCAGGGGGACTCATCTCCTAAAAAATCTTCTGCAAACACTTATGGGGATAGGAAAACAAAAAGTCCATGCAATATATGTGATGAGGATCACTAGACCAGAGAATGTCCATATACAGATGAACTTAGAAAATTCTTCAAAAGTTCAAAAACCTCGGTTGTATTGACTGATCCGTTTCCGAACCCAGGAACAAATCTGGTTGCTAGCGAAAATGCTTCCCCGTCCCAAGTGCTAATGTTGTCAATCTCAAAGCAACTGAATGATGCTCTGATATCGACAAGGAGTAAAGATTACGGGAATTTACAGATGTTGAACAACAAGGATAATGATTCCAATCTTGTATCTTTTAATCACAAAGGATACGACCCTCAGTTACCAGTTCAACTAGCTTTCCTCATTCAAGTGAAAGCCCTCAACAAAACTGTTCATAGAACAATTATTGATGAGGGGGCATCCACATGTATCATGTCGATGAGTTGTTGGAAAACTCTAGGGTCTCCATCCTTGTCGCGATCGTCGACGACATTAAAAGCATTTGATGGACGAACATACACCCCGTATGGAATATTAAGTAACTTGCAAGTCAAACTGGGGGGGGAAATAGTAGAAATCGATGTTGAAGTCATCGACAGAAACCTCGATTACAACATCTTACTAGGAAGACCCTAGATATACGCCATGGCAGCCGTTGTGTCGACCTACTTTAGCGAAATTGCATTTTCTTCCCAAGGAGGAATTACAATCATCGACCAACAAACTTTTCTCCCCAACAGTTCGCAAGTTATGGGAAGCATTCCGATGATCCATGGAAGCCCTAGCACGCTTCACAATATCAGAGTAGGCCTAGTAAAAGACCCCACATTAATGAGAACTTTTACCCTATCACCTCCAACCAATCTGGCAAAAGTGGCTAAAGTAGGAACCTGCAATATGATATCTTTTGTTCAAAGGATGTCAGAAAACGATGTTAAAATGGATCATCTACAGGTATTGCCTCTAACCCCACTAGAAATATTATAGCAATCAATGTTTTCAGCATGGGAGGCAAACCTGTATCAACGCTCATCAAGCGTTTGGATAGATAGGTCTAAGGAATATGGTACCCCTTCAGATCCTTGGTCGCAATTACACTCTACAGACGAAGGAATCATTCAATCGATGATGATTGATGGGGCACCATGGGAAGATTACCACCATCATTCCCATCTTCTGAACTGGAAAGAAGATAATTCCAGCAACCTACACCATCCTTCAGTATTTGACTTTCTGACGAATACTGTAAATACGGTGGATTCCGAGAGAAACCTATCCAATATCGAAGAGACTACTACCATAAATATCTCAACCAAAATAGATGTTGTAGAGAATATTCATGTTGGCAAATCTTGTTCTTCTTCAGAACTGGAAATATATAGCGCTCTCTTTTGCGAGTTTAGAGATGTCTTTGCCTGGTCATATGACGAAATGCCAAGTATTGACTCGAGCATAGTTGAACATGAAATTAATATGTATCCAGATGTCAAACCAGTACGACAACGGCTACGACAGGTGCACCCCAAGAAAGCCATTTCCATCAAGGCGGAGGTTGAAAAACTCCTCCATGTTGGTTTTATTTACCCCATTCCTCTAACCGATTGGGTATCGAATATTGTTCCTGTGATGAAGAAACAAGGAACGATTAGAGTGTGTGTCGATTACAGGATGTAAATCAAGCTTGTCCGAAAGACAACTACCCTACACCCTTTATTGACCAGATAATTGATGAATGCACCAGATGCAAAATATTTTCATTTATGGATGGATTTTCTAGGTATAATCAAATAAATATCCGCCCACAGGACCAGTCAAAAACTGCCTTTATTTTTCCGTGGGGCACATTTGCATATCACAAGCTACCCTTTGGTTTGAAGAACGCAGGGGCAACTTTTTAGAGAGATATGAAATATGCTTTCCATGACATCAAAAACACCATTCAACCATATCTCGACGATCTTCCAGCTCATTCGAGAAAGCGGACCAATCATCTACGGCATTTGAGAGCGATATTTCTACGTTGTCGACACTACAAGATACAACTCAATTCGCACAAATGTGTGTTTTGTGTCAGTTCTGGTCGTTTACTTGGCTTCGTGGTCTCAAAGGATGGGATTCGTCTTGACCCATGTAAGGTTCAGGAAATCATCGATTTGCCTCCACCTTCAAACTTGCTTCAGATTCAGAAACTCCAAGGGAAAGCAAACTTCCTTAGGAGGTTCATTCCAAATTACGCTGAACTAGCTAAAGGTTATACTCGTCTATTGAAAAACGAATTACCCTTCGTTTGGGATCAGGTCGCGCAAGATTCCTTTGATGCTTTAAAGCAATCTCTAGTAAAAGCGTCATTAATGTATGCTCCTGATTATCAAAAATACTTTGACCTGTATCTGGCTACAACAGATACAACCATAGCAATGGTTTTAGTTCAAGAGGATAATGGAATTGAACATCCCATATATTATTTAAGCTGAAACTTAAATGATACGGAAATGAAATACTCGTACGTTGAAAATCTCTCCTTAGTAGCTGTTCAAGCGATACAGAGATTTCGACACTACGTCCTCTTCAGAAAAACTACCATTTTATCCGATTGCAACCCCAAGACTTATATATTGTCGCGACAGTTGCTGGGGGGAAAATATTCAAAATGGATAGCAATTATACAAGAGTTTGATCTGGAATTCAAAAAATCCAAATCAAAGAAAGCCCTGGTATTCGCGGGGTTACTATGTGATCTCCCATCGTCGTCCAACGATGCAACATCCGAAGAAGCAATCGTGGATGAAAATTTGTTTCTGATATCTTCAAGCGATCCGTGGTACGGAGATATAATCGTCTATCTCTAGACACAAACATATAGGTCTAATACCTCACGCTCCAAACAACGACGCATTCGATACCGTGCGAAAGACTACGTGATCATCGGTGATACCCTTTACCATCGCGGTATTGATACAGTTCTGCGGAGGTTTCTCACCCATGAGGAGGCCGAAAAAGTCTTGAATGATTGTCATTCAGGCGCATGTGGGGGGCATCAATCTGGTTATGCTACGGCGCAAAAAATTTTGCGAGCAGGATACTTCTGGCCAACAATGTTCAAAGATTGCATAACCGCAGTTAGAAGTTGCCATGCTTGCCAAATTTTCGATAGCAAAACCAGACGACCACCCGCACTGCTGCAACCAGTAGTTGTTGTTGGGCCATTCGCCAAATGGGGCATAGATTTCATGACATGTAACCCCACCTCAGGCGAGGGGCATGGGTATATCATAGTCGCGGTAGACTATTTTACCAAATGGGCCGAGGCGATGCCTACATTAAACAACAGCGGTGAAACGACTGCCCTTTTCTTCTTCAATCACGTAGTCTCCAGATTCGGCATTCCTCAGGCCATAGTCACAGATCATGGATCACATTTTTGCAATCACATGACGGTTGAGTTGGCTGTAATTAGGACTGTCCCACGACAGCTCCACTCCGTACTATCTGCAAGCTAACGGACAAGTTGAGGCAATCAACAAGGTCCTAAAGCGCATGCTGCAAAGAATGATCGGAGTCCATAAACGGGATTGGCACCTGATCCTGTACTTGGCCTTGTGGGCATACTGAACATCGGTGAAAAATGCAACTGGGTTTACACCTTTTCAGCTTGTGTATGGTCTGGAAGCAATCTTACCAGTTCAATGTGAAATCTCATCCCTCAAACTCGCAGTCAACCTTCTCCCCGGAACCTCAGAAGAAGAGGCTTGTTTCTTGGAACTAATCCAATTGGATGAAACCCGTCATGATGCAGCTTCGGCTAACGAAGCTCATAAGAAATGAGTCAAAGCACAGTTCAACAAAAATGTCAAACCTCGAGTCTTCTCAGAAGGTGACTTGGTCTTACTTTACGACCAAGAATCCGATAAGTTGGGAGTAGGGATTCAAATAGTTATGGATGGGTCCTTATATTGTTAAATGTATATTAGAAAAAGGAGCCTACGAGTTGATGGACTACAATGGGATTCCACTGGCGCAACCTCGCAATGGGTTGTACCTTAAGTGTTACTATGCCCAATTCCGCGTAGTAATCCTTATGCTTTTGTTACATTTTTGTTTTCGCTAAGAAAAATTATTTTGATTAGGTAATCCGTTTTTCTTTTGCATTTGCTGCAAATGTCAAACGTATTGGAATCATTCGTTGGATATGCCGACGGAACAATTCGTAGTTCGCGGAACCTGTCTTCTGCGGCATGGGCCATTTTCAATCCCAGCAGCGAGTTAGTAAGCTTCAGAGGGGTATGTATTGGTCGGTCGACAAACAATATCGTTGAATACAGTGTGTTGATAGAACTCCTCTCTTATGCCATCACACATGGCATATGCCGACTTGTCGTCAGGCAAGACTCACAGCTCGTCATTCTACAACTCACTAGCATCTATTCCGTACGGAATCTAGCTATCTATCGCATGTTCCTAAGAGTCGGGATTTTGGAAAGACAGTTCGATTTCATTCAATATCAACATATTTCTAGAAGTTTAAACACATTGACAGAATCATTGGCAAATTATGTGTTAGATAGTCATTTGCGACATTTATAAAAAAGAAGCATCACATCAATATATGCAGCAGGATCATGTAACTTAACCAAAATAAAGCTCCGAAAATCAAAAATATATACATAACTGTTTATAGTTTATACATAATGTTCTGTAAACAAGACAAAATTGGTCAAATGACCCAAAACACAAAATGCTAGGGGGCACCCTAGTCTAATGATGTTGGTGATAACAAGTCACCGCCTGTGCAATCATGCATAAAAGCCTAGTTCATCGACTTGGCACTCCAGTAGTATGTCGCTGCAACCGCAGAGGCAGCTCGTCAGTCCTCACATCCGCGATACCAAGGGTAAGACCCTTGATATGGTCCTGTAGTGCTGAAAGAGTCTCGACCCCGTCAAGGTCGTGAAGGATAGCCCTCCCCACAGCCTCTCCTGCTAGAGTGGCCGCTAGGTCTCTACGACGTACTGCCGGTCGAACTGGTCCAATATTTGCATGAGCACATGAGTTTTGATTAGTCTTGATCAAATAAAGCATAAGAACATTATAAGAACAATAAACAGAGATATGGTCAGAAGATTTACCCATAGCACCCCACTGCTCGCCGGCTGCCAGCACCAAATCCGGGTCACCCCGAAAATCCATGCCAGCATATGGAAACTTGGCATAAACCATCTCCTGACGATCGAACCACTCGAAGAAAGTATTAGAAAAGGAAATATGAGGCTGGCTAGCATGCCGAGACATGAGGTCAACCCATCTCTGCATCCGTGGTTCAGTCGGTGGAGGTAGGTCAAGTGAGATGTACTGCGGCCGCATCAGTGGGATCCTCTCCAAAGCGAAAGTGGTCAAAATAGAACCATAGCCGAAGTTCTTGGATCTTCCGCTTTTCACCTTGGTCAATTGTTCTTTCATCACAGAGAGTACTGCATCACACCAGTTGAACACCTTCGGTTCAAGGCATTCCAAAGCATACTACATGTAAGACCTGTTAGCTATATGAAGAACAAAATCTCTCGGAATCAGTTGGTGAAAAACGGGGGGGAAAGCACCTCCATAGCTCTAACAAACCAACTTCAAATGAAATGGTAAAATGAGAGGTAAAAGTCACTTTTAATTTACCATTCACGTAATTCGAGTAAAATATTAGTGTTCTTAACTCATTTATCAAGCATATGTTTTCATTTCTAATCGGTTTGATGAAGCAAATGAACAGGTAGTACAATCTTTGAAAGAACAAAATTCTAATGGAGAATCAAGAAATCAATGACCATTATCACGAGCAGTTTTAGTGCATAGTTCAAGCTCGTTAAAAAATAAACATAAGCCATGAGAAAATGTTTCCCCCGGAGTTTAAGCTCATTAAAAAATGAACAGGTAAATAATCATTGTGAATGCCTTATCGCCAGCTTTTGAGCCTTGTTCGTGTTGTCATCATCACCTCCACTCTGCTTTTAGCTGATCATTCACCTCCATATGATTGTTTACCCTTTTGAGGAACATCTGTGAAGAGTCATTCTATTAGCCATCCTTGTGACACTGCCGTGATTGGAAAATTCCAAACCTTACCTGGAATCAGCTGCTACCCGAAATCATCACTCGTTCCTCAAAAACGAGTCTCCTTTAAGCTCTTTTCAACTGACTCGTAAAAATATGAAAATATTGCCTGAGTGATTAACCTCTCCGGCTCATTAAAGTCATCGGAAGTGCTATCCCTCCTCTAGGATTTTAATCTTTTTGACCTGAGGGATTATTACACAAAAAGATCGAGCGCTTGTCTTGTTCGGCTCGTTAAAACTATCGAAAATTCATCCCTTTTGTATTATTTTACGCTTTTTCAGACTTAAGGGATTATATGACGAAAAAAAATATTTGGAGTCTCCTTTCTGTCCATTTCAGACTCTCTAAAATTGAAAAGGACCGAGTTATCTTTGTCGTTGAACTCGTTTGAATAGCGACAAACTCGTCCAAATGGACGAGAACGAATTTCACTGTCGCTAGGCTCGGTAAAATATAGCAACAGGTTCGCCTGAAGGGCGGATTATAGAACAAGCATATGTTATCCTCCTCAATCTTTACAAAAATAAAGACGTACTGGTCAGCAATGACTGGGGAAAATTGGGAAGAAAACTTGAAAAATCTTTATTAGTAGCAAGTTGCTCTTTGGTCCGTCACACCATCCATCTTTGGGGTTAATGCTACCAATCCATCGTCAGTGTCACCGATATGTTCAAGAGAAGTCATTCAGACAATTCGCATGTGTCTCACCTGCTGCAATACATCCATGCTCCATTCTTTCATGACCGCCACCCTGAACCCTGTATCGTCAAATCGTTTTCACCTCAAAAATCATTTTCTTCGTTCCATGTCGTAGATGTGGGATTCATTAAGGCCCTCCTACGACGGGTCACTTCTTGTCGACATCAACTCATTATCCAAGAAGTTGACCTAGGGACAACCCTTTCAATACTTTTAAGCTTGCATGCCTCAATGGCAAGTTTCTCACTTTTGGCGACATGTTTACATTAATGGCCTTCGACCGAGAGATTTTGCGTGGTGTTCGACGCCAAATCCTTTTTCACACCACGTGAATTGTACTATAGTACCTTGAGGGTCATTGTCATTATTGGTGATTCCTCTCATGCCTGTTAACAGCTTACATCATTGGCTGGTAATCAGGCGAT
>APFE031040740.1:0-23612 GCA_000404065.3 Pinus taeda
CTAGTGCGGGTGCTGGTAATTGCAAATCGAACTACTAAACACAGAATAGTGAGAACAAGACTAAGCTCTAAGTAATACCGTATCTAGGTGAACTCTTTCCCGGTTGTCTGTGTATTAATAGTGAAGGACGTGGTGCAAGGGGCCGCAATCTTAATCGAAATCAACGTCTTTTCCATTTTCCTAACTCTCAGAATCCCCAGCAGGTGATTGACGACCTTCTTATTATTACAGTTGATTACAATCGGACTGCCATGCTTATCACTGAAGAGAAGAGGCCACACATAACTTAATTTGTGATGCGTGTGCTGACCTCTATCCCTGTGGTAGATTTTCCACCTTTTATGATGCGAGCCCTCGGACATCCACTAGCGGTGCCACCTCTAGGCATTAAGGATTAGGGAATAAACATTTATAGCAAACCACATAATTTGTTGATGATCGGTTCCTTGTAAGTTGTCCTTTTGTCCTGACACGCCTGTGAGGTCTTGCCTTGAGATTTGTAGGCATTTGTCCTAAAGATTGGCACATGTGATGCTCTGCCAATAGGTGTCAATGTCATCATTCCGGTGGTTGACTATGTGGTTGGCTAGGCTATCTGCCATTGCATTCGCACTACGCCTGATAGCCTGCAGAATGACTCCATTGAGAGTGGAGAGATGTTTGGCGATTAGCTCGTTGACCATGGCTAGGCGCCAGTGTTTTGTTACCTTCACAGTACACGAACCCTTTTGCATTTTCCTTGTCACATTGATGGCTAAGAGCGAGTCTCCTTCCACAATTGTTGCCCCACTCCCCAAGTAGATTAGGATTTGTAGCCCCTGCTCCAGAGCTGCAAATTCTACCTCGTTGTTAGTGGTTTGCCCCAGAGAATTGCTATAGACGTGAAGAATTTCCCCTTTGTCATTGCGTATTACTCCTCCAAGGCCAACCGGGCCCGGGTTGCCCCAAGAGACTCCATCAAAATTTAATTTGTGAAACCCCGGTAAAGGAGGTTGCTAGGACAGCAGAGAAGGTGCGGGTTGAGGTCTCTGCGCTGGAGAATTGAGGTCGGTTGCAACACTCATGCCAAAAATTTGCAGAATTCACCTGTCATTTATGGAAGGCTTGTTTGCTTGTTCTGCTTTACTCCTAGTAAGGGCAGTTTCACGCATATTTTACATGATGTTTGTTTTAATGGTATCTAGTTGCCTGGAATCTCTCTGAAAAATTCCTTTGTTTCTCTCTTTCCATGTGGACTAGACTATAAAACCAGGGCTTAGCTTCCATAGAATGTTTACAGCGTCGTAGCTACAATATTTGGTTCGCTAGTTGGCTATGCTATCTTGTATGGACTCTTTGTTCCTGTCTATTTATCTGAAGATTTCCTCCATCCATTCCCATAGTTTATTGGCCCATTCGCAATTGTTGAGGAAATGATTCATCGACTCCTCTTCTTTTTCACAGAGGGGACATCGAGATGGACCAATGAAGCCTTTTTGCACAGGTTATCCCAAGTGAGGATCTTACGATGCATTAGGACCCATAAGAAAGTCTTTATATTCAGCCAGATGGTGGTTTCCCAGAAATTATTGTGCCAGTTCACTTTCTCTTCCTGATTACTGTGTTCTAAATAAAATCTGGCTTCCTGTAGGTTGAAGGTGCCTCCATCCAATTTTCCCCACCTTAGTTGGTCTTCATCTTAAGAGTAACGGATCTTCCTTTTATCCAGACAAGAGTGCAAGGATAAGAGAAGGTTTCCCATTCCATCTGCCTATGGGATAATATTAGGTGTCCAATTTCTCTAATACTAGTCCACGATACTGTCTGTCCAGTATTGGTTCACCCTGAGTTTTCCTAGTTCCTGGTACCTGTGCTGCAAGGGAAGATAGTCAGGACTTTCAAGCTTGGGAAGTTGTTGCCAAGCATCTTCCCAAAAGAGAGTTGTGTTTCCATTGCGGATTTCCCAGAAGCAGTGATGTTGTATGATGTTCCGATTGGCCTTTTCCAGGTTCCAAATGGGGGATCCGGCAAGAGGATCAGTCAATCTAATGAGATCTTGAAGGCTCCAGTTTACAACATACCTAGCTTTCCATAATCTGGCCCAGGGTGTCTGTGGTTCTTTGACCTATCTCCACAAGAGTTTGGCCCCACAGGCTTTGTTTACTGTGTCCGGGTCTTGAAGCCCCAAACCACCCAGGATCTTGGGTTTACAAAGCTTTTCCCAAGCTACTAGAGCCCATTTCTATTTGTCAGATTTTCTATACCATAGGAAGGTTCTCTGAATGTTTCTTATTTTTTGGAGAACACCTTTGGGAGCCAGAAGGATGGAGAGCATATACTGAGGAATGGCTTGTAGGACAGCCTTAGTTAGGACAAGCCGACCAACAAAGTTAAGGACCCTATTAGTCCAGTGATTACTTCGTCCTTCGAGTTTAGAGAGTAGTTTTTCCCAGTGGAGCTTTTTCCAGGGTTTATCAGTGAGAGGGATCCCGAGATACTTAGAGGGAAGGCTTTTCCTTTTGAACCCAAGAATAGCTGTAAGATTTTTCTGGATCACTAAGTGAGTATTGAAAAAGAAAATGGAGGATTTATCCCGAATCGTTGGAGTACCATGGAACATGGTATCATCCATGAATTGTTGATAGTGGTGGGTGGGCAGAGTGGCAGGAGTTGGAGGCCCTGGATATGGTTCCTCTCATTTGTAGTTTTAATGATGCGACTCAGGTCTTCCATCAATATGACAAAAAGGAAAGGGGAAATGGGATCCCCTTGGCGAATGCCTCTAGAGTGAGCAAAGGGGAAGGTGGGAGCACCATTGACCAAGATAGAAAAGCTGGGGGACTTGACTAAGGCTAGAATCCAATTGATCCAGTGTTGTGCAAATCCGAAGGCTTCTAGAATGGCTTCAAGATACTTCCAACTGACCTTGTCATAGGCTTTCAAGAGATCCAACTGAATGATCATACCTACTTTTTTCTGGGATTGTAGAGTGTGAACCATTTCCTATGCTAGCAGGACATTATCCATGATTTGCCTGCCTTCCACGTAACCCGATTGCTCCTCTGAGATAATTAAAGGAAGAATTGCTTTCAGTCTGTTGGCCATTACTTTGGAGATAATCTCATAAATAACATTGCACAGAGCAATTGGCTGAAATTTCAAAGGGGTGCAAGCTGCCTCCTCTTTGAGAATAAGGGCGATGAAGGTGGAATTGAGGGATTTGAGGATGTAGGAAGATTTTCGGGAGTCTTCCACCACCTCCCACACTTCCAATCGCATAATTTCCCAGCAAGCTTTGAAAAAATCAATGGTGAAACCATCCGGTCTAGGTGCCTTTCCATTAGGCATCTCTTTCGCTGCTTCTTCCACCTCCTCCAAGGTGACTGGGCGGTCTAAGAATTTGTTCTGATCAGCGGTTATTAACCTTGGGATGGAGGACATGACTTCCCTAATAGCCTCTTCCCTATTAGTGTCTCATTCCATTGCTATATGGCTAAAGTGATCAGTGAGGATGGAGGCAATATCCTGATTAGAGTGGAGGGGATTGCCTTGTTCATCCTTCAACTGGGTGATTTTGTTGGTGCACCTGTAATCTATAGTCGAACGGTGGAAGAACCTGGTGTTATTTCCCCTTCTTTGAGCCATTGTATACAGGACTTTTGTCTCCATAGTATTTCCTCTTGTTGGCATCTTTCATTCCATTTCTGCATGAGGACTTGCTCCGTGTCAATGGAATCCTGGGTGATGGTCCCTTTGAGCCATTCAGTGTGGATCTGTGCTATCTGTTCCTCCAGTGCTTGTTTGTCTTTGAAGATATTCCCGAAGACCTCTTGGTTCCAGGTCCTAAGTCGAGCTTTGAGGTGCTTTAATCTGGCTTGGAACCGGTACATTTTGGTTCCTCTGGTATCTAGCCGCTCATGCCACCAATGTTTGATTTTAGATGTGAATTCCGGCTGGCTCAACCAAAATTTATCAAACCTGAAAGGTCTATTTTTCGGGGTGCTAAGGATGGCTGTGTCCAGGGTAATGGGCCAATGATTAGAGCCTCCACAAGGAATAATGTTTGATTCCACATTGACCCCCTCAAGGAGGATGCCTTCTGCTATAAGAAAATGGTCAAGTCTGGAGGCAATCTACCTTTCTCCTCCTCTTCTATTATTCCAAGTGTATAACCCATTTTTGGGGAAGATATCAACAAGATTTGTTGTTCTGATGAAGCTGTTGAATGCCTCTACATATCTATTTAGAGTTCTTACCCCTCCTTTCTTTTCTATCAGCGAGGTAATCATATTGAAGTCTCCTCCATAGATAGCTTTAGCCGTAGGATGTTTGCGTTGCATCTTGGAGAGACGATCTAACATCAACAGTTTATCCTCTAGTCTTTGGGGGCTATAGATATTAGTACACAAGTATGTATTGGATTCCCCTATGATTTGCAACTCCAGGGAGATGTATGATCTGGAAGCCTCTGCATTTATAAGATGGAGGGAGTGGGGATTCTAGAAAGTGGCCAGACCTCCATCCATTCCGTTCCCTTCCACTTCCATCTATTCCATTCTTTTTCCTAAATTTTTTCTTATTCCTTTCATTTTCTAGCTGCAGCACTTGGTTTCTTGTAAAAAAATCATGTCAGGATTTTCATTTTTGACTTTCTTTCTCAGAAGTTTCTATTTCCTTTGGCTGTTTAGCCCTCTAGCATTCCATGAAAGAATCTTCATACTTAACAGGGTTTAAGAGGAAAATGTGAAAGCCTCAAGGGCTTTCATCTTACCTGAGTTAAGAAGCATCTGACCTAGCTCTTGTAGTGCTTCATTGTTTGTTCGTCGGCCTCTCTTTTTCCTGTGTTTGACATTGTTATTTGTTTGATGTAATCCTTGGGCCTTGACGCCCAAATCCTTTGTGGCTCCAAACCCTCTTTTTTGCCCTTTTAGTTCTGCATCTTGCCTTGCTAGGAAGAGAAGATTTACTCTGGCTACTTCCTCCTCTGGGATGTGTTCCAATCCTTTTTGCTTCCATTGCTTTACCATGGTATTAAGATCCATACCCTCCCTCTCTAGTATGTCGCTGAGTTCCATATCCTCTATTCCGATTTCATTGGCTGTCATTTCCGCATCTCCTTCTAGGTCTTTTGCCAACTCATGACCTTGTAGGATCTCATTCGTCAGATCTGGATTAGGATCTTGGGCTTCCTGTGAAGGAGCATCCTGGATTACCTGTGTTAGGTCTAGTGCTTGGGGGATTTCAGCTGAACCTGTGCTAGACCCAAGAACTTCAAAGGAATTGACTGTTCCTTTCATGGAGGTGCTTGTTTTGGGATGGTTTTCCAATTGGCCCGTTGTCTCCCATTTGGATGGAAAAAGCCTTCCTGATCATTGCCTATGTTTTCTTTGGTTTTCTCGGTTGGCTTATTCATTGGGCATTCCCTAAACAGGTGTCCATGTTCGTGGCACTTCCGGCATTGAAAGGGGATTTGTTCATAGTCTATGGCTTGAAAGAAGACTTCATCTCTAAATTCTAGCCATAGACCTTCATGCAGTGCACCTGAAACATCCATTTCAACACATATTCTTGCACAAGAGGTGTACCTTTTTTGCAGGGTAGCGTCCGAGGCTTGGATGAAGGTTCCTAGCTTGTTGCCTATTTGTTCCAACGCTGCAGGTCTCCAGTGACCTATGGGGAGAGAGAATAGGCAAATCCAAACAGGTACATGCGTGAATGTTTCCTATTTTGGTGCAAAGTTGGGTTTCCAAGGTCTCATATAAAGGCATGCTGAGGCATAGAAATATGGTCCTCCATAAAAAATGTGATCCCTATCTTCCAGGCTCGCAAAAACAACAGTAAACAACCCTTTGGCCCCCAGGTGTAACCCGACATCTCCGTTAGGCTTCCATTGTTGCTTGATCCAGAAGTAGAGGGCTTTTTCTGTAGGCCAGAAGCCCATGAACTTTCAGATCACCGCATGTATTGACATATGGTCTCGGTAAGTTTGCTTTTCAGAGTCATTGATAACAACCCGTAGACTTTTTGTCATTTTGGGCTTGCAGCGCCCTAGGTCCTCCTATTTTCTTGTCGCTGTGGTCAATCCCTCCAAATTTGTGTCGTGCTGGGGCAGGGCCTCAGTTTCCACATTTTTTTTGTTTCTTCCTTCTGCTTCTTATGGTTCCTGCTCGGAACTGGGGTTCTCATTGTCTTTTCCTTCTAGAATCTTGATTTCATTGGTTCATTTTTTACTTTGGGTTTCCTTGGTTTGCCCACTAGCTTTTTTCTTCTTGCTTAGCTCATCCTTTCCTGCATTTTCAGATACAGAGATCTGCACCCCTTCCAGTGGGGCTTTTCCTCTATCCATCACTACTTGTTTGTATGAAGGGGCCCCATTGATCCCTGCTCACCTCATTTGTTGGGCCAGGGCGAGCCCACGCCTCAAAAGCTCTGTGAACAGGGCTTTGCCCTCTGCCAGAGTTTGTGATAGTGATCAGAATGCAGATCGGAATCCTAGTTCAGGGTCTTGCGCGCTCCACTTACACTTAATTTGTCCATTACCTTAATTCCTACAAGGATTACGTGCATTTTCACTCAAGGGAACCTTCACAATTTCAATGGAAAATATCATTCTCGATATGAAGCAGATTTGATACCTTCAATTACTTTGTTAAGCTCAAGGTTTTTTATATGCATGTTGACAGGCTACAGCTCTATTAACCCTCATTTTTTGTAACATGCATCTTAACAGTTGTAAATATGAAAAATTTTGTATATGTCTTAAGAGTTTTGTTGTTTAATGAAAATAGATGTATCTTCTTTCTCTTTGTTTTCAACCTATCTCTCTATTGTAATACTTGTTTTTAGGTATGATTGCACTTTTTATTGTTTCAATTTTGTTCCCACTTCTATTTACATTTTATTCTATTTATTCTATTTATTATAATTTAAATAGTGACATCAATCTTAACCACTATACCATATAATCACCTGATTAGTAGTTGTTACCCTAATCTTATTTGGCAGGAGTTGCGAACCAATTTCTTTAAAGTGCGAGAGAGAATAATTTTCCAACTTTCTCTCTTATGCCCGGGTTGTTCATGCTTACCTGACTTTGAAATTTATTTTGATAATATTTTTAGTTGTAAAAGGTCCAACTGCTATTAATGGCTCCACATGCATGATGCCTTATCTTTCTTAGAAGGTTTTCCTTCTCTGGCAACTTTTGCAATTTTTATTTTTTCAAATATACTTGGTCATGGACATGTGATGTCTTATATTGAGGATGATGATATTGTAGAACTGTGGATGATCTCAACCACTTCAATGCATCCATGCTCTTGGCCCAGAGGAAAATCGAGTTTCTTGACCGACCATCCAAAATTTGCTGAAGACATACTTACATACAAACATATATATGTAATTTGGTGTTATGGAATTTAGTTTTCTCTATTATTGGAGATTTATCCAGATTATTTATTGATCTAGTTTTTGTTTTTGTTTTTGTTTTTGTTTTTGAGGTTCATCATCAAGGTTCGAATTTGATGAACTCCATGACATAGTCTTACATATACTAGGCATAGTGCCTATTCTGGTGGCAGTAATTAGACAATGGAGATCAAGTCTCTCGCCTGTGTCTACTCACCACACAATCACAGCATATGCTGGTAGTTTTAGTTCTGCTTATTTCCTTTTTAGCGTTAGATGGTATCTCCAATATTTTACTCGCTCTGTGAGTGTTAGTTCAAGGTACTTTACCTTTTTCTTTCACTTGTATGAGGCATATCAATATAGATTTAAATTCTTCTTCTGAATCGTCTGAAATAGCTTGTTGTTATCAGGATGATGCTAACACACAGATTTAGCATTATAAGGTATGAAATGCACAGTGATTACCATTCCATTCAGTCCGAATTCTCTCATAATTCATGGCTATTGCTTTCCATAATCCGATGATACTATGTTTATGGCTGTTCTGCTTCTAGGAATAGCTTTCTCTAATTTCCCCAACATGATAGAAATTTGAGTTCTCTGATACTTGATAATTTGAATTCCACAACTAAATGAAAACTCAAATAGCATGAAGATTCAAACTAGAGTGATAATTCAAACAAATTGATCATTCAAGCCACAAATAATTTGGACTTTCTGTTAATCCGGATTTCACCCAAACGCATCTGAACTCCACCCAAGAAAAATAAAACAATAGTTCTGCGCTTCCACTGAACTGGAAACCAACCACATGCCAGAAAAGTGTCTTGGTTGCAAATATTCTTTTATCCTTGAGCTTGAGACCAATATTGAACTTTTGTGGTTAAATCTCAAGTATATATTTTCACAAGTGCTACTGATATTGCATTTGATTTGGATATAGTTTCCTTTCCTTTTCCTTCATCTCAAAAATTCCAACACATGGAATTTATATTATTCCTTCAAATGAGTATTTAGATTATTACATTAACAATAATTGCTTAATTTGCTTCAGCAGAAATGCATTATTTCCGCTTACTCCTGCAGAATAATATCGTGATTAATAATTATGGCTTTTGTAATGTTGAAGAATTAACTCATGATTGACTTGGACAATTTTCATGGTTAATTGTGTTTGTATCTTAACCAAGTAGTCATTCTAAGAAGTTCAGCTAACTTATGTCCAGGGCAGTGTCGGTTTAGCCATATAAAAGGATTAAGCCTGCATATTTGTCATGTGCAGCACCTCGGATACTACCTTCTCCAAGAAGATATCCTAAGCATGCACCGCCTATTCCTTAACTTGTAGCAGAGGATGATGAATCTGTCTCCCAATTTAAATTTGCCTGCACAATATTGCATGGAATGCCTTATATAAGTCTGGTCATAAATGTCTTATTATTCTTTCAGCTTAGTGTCTTCCTATGTTCATGCTGTATTCAGAGTGTAGTACAATTAATAACGAAATAGTGTACCGGTATTTCATATTTGATTATATAAACTAGACTTTGGGAAGCATGTTTCTCCATTCAATAAAGTCTATAATTTTTAGTAAATTGCATTATGTGTATAGTACATACCATGTTGATTGTTAATCTTTCGGTGGATCCAGAGTCATTTGAAAATGCAGTAGGGGATATCTAGGGTCTTTTATGAGATTGTGTTACTTGCTGTAATGCACTATAGAGCTTATGCTAGACAATTATGTAGGGTCTTTTATGAGATTGTGTTACTTGCTGTAATGCACTATAGAGCTTATGCTAGACAATTATGTGACGGAAAGGATAATGTGCTCTGCAGAATCACTCAGTTAGTAATCACTTTGCAAATAGCTGAGCATGCTTTGGCTCATCTAATCATAGCTTTCTGAATGATACCAACACTGATATATCAGATGGTTCACGATGTCGATCCAAATGGCCATGATTGCAGAATCGCCTATTTGGGAATCTGACGGATATGAACATGGTCCAATTTTAACCACCCTATATCCATCAAATTCCTAAATATTGAGAGAATCTGCAATCTACTTAAACTCACCCACCGGATCTAAATAAAACAACCTATTTGACATCATCTCAGCCCCTTCAGCGCATTAATGCTTCTTAACAAGGAAAGAAGCTAATTTTCAAGGAAAGTTTCAGTGCATTAATGCTTCTTAACAAGGAAACATACTAATTTTCAAGGAAAATTCATAACAAGAGTGCTAGACCACAGGGCTGAGCATCTAGAACCAGACTAACTCAAATAATTTGTATGCACACTAATTTAATAGCTATATTAAATAAATGTAAAAAATTATATTACATGATGTTAGAATTTAATTTATTTTTTAATAATATAATTAAGTAGATAAGTTTATCGATGGATAATTTGGTCTTTCTTCAGTTTGAAGTTGAGATTGAAGTTGAGATATGTTTAAAAAAATATATATTTTAAATAAAAATAAAATATTACAATAATAAAAATATAAGTAATTGTTTATGAAGTTTTGGATAGATGTTGATTTTGTTAAGGCACTCCTAGATATTAAGTCATCCGTTCAATTCCACTCCCTGTTTAAGCATTATTTTTAGGCATGATTAAGATGTAGCCTCATCAATGAGAAACTTACAAAAACAAAACAAACAAGCCTTAAATGATTATACATATTTGGTTAGTTTTAATTAAAAACATTATAAAATATCAATAATCTCATTTTCATTAAGCTCACTTGGTTTGTTATTAATATTACAATTCAGTATGGAAAAATATATAGTGAAAATATTTCACTTTCACTTTTAAAGTTATAAATAGAATATATCTATGTTTCAGTAAGGGTATATGTGACCCGTCCAACGTTTCGGATAGGAACTCCATGAGAGTAAGGGTATATGTGACCCGTCCAACGTGATCCGTCCAACGTTTCGGATAGGAACTCCATGAGAGTAAACGAGTGTTGGATTTCCTTTTATAGGAACTTATTGGATTATGTATTCCGCCATTAACAGTAGAAATATTG
Source organism: Pinus taeda (assembly GCA_000404065.3). Classification (NCBI taxonomy): domain Eukaryota; kingdom Viridiplantae; phylum Streptophyta; class Pinopsida; order Pinales; family Pinaceae; genus Pinus; species Pinus taeda. The sequence goes on from APFE031040740.1 coordinate 10,430, forward strand.
AATTTTATCATCTTTGACGAAAGTTTAGATAAAAAAATGAATGAGATGATTTCATTATGGACCAAGGTTTGATTAGAAAATTAGTTAATTAATTTGAATGTGAAGGGAAAGACAAAGTGGAGAAGTGATAGTTGAAGTAAATTAAAATATGAATAAATATTAACCAAATTGAAAAGAAAAATTATGTTATTTTTTGGAATTAGAATAAATGAGTTATTTTCGAAAAGGGACATATAAATAAGGAATATTTTACCCTATGAATTGGTTAATTATGGAACGATTTGGATGAGTTTTTTTGATAATTTAAGAAATAGGAGAATGATAAATTGTAGAAAATTAAATTTAAATTTATTGAAAGATTTTAGAATGCAACCTAGATAAATATAAATGGGAGGATAATCTAATGAAAAATCAAAGGATTATAATCCAAAAGGGAGATAATGAGACACTAGGGAAATTTAAGGACGGGAGAAGAAATTAGAGCAAGATAAAAAAAAAAATTAAGAAGAGAAAGTGAACGGAGCTAGGAGAAGGAACTAGAATTCTATAGGGATACTTGAAGGGGGAGGGAGGGGCACAGAGAACAAGGTCGGGTCAAGAGTCAAGGGTGAAATGGTTGATGACAGATTTCCGCGATTGGCTAAGCTTGTAACCATCTTCCCTATCAAAATTATCAGGGTTTTTCTCGATTTCGAGGGCTTCTCGAATTATATGAGAGTGGTAAAAAGGGGAAGAAGTAATGAATTTAGCTTGGTTAAAACAGATTAGGTGTTTGGTCTTATAAGAGTGCTCTGCAATGGCGGACTTTGAAAGACAGTTACGGTTGGCATCAACAATATGTTCCTTGAGGTGGGCTTTGAACGAGCGACCTGTTTGACCAATGTAAGATTTACTACAAGAATAAGGGATTTTATAAACCCTTGATCCTAGCATTGGATCTGATAAGTCTTTGGGTGAGCGAAACAATTTCTTGAGGGTTTTATGGGGTTTGAATACAGTTTTAATGCTTTTCTTAGCCATAATCTTGGTAATAAGATCAGTGGTCGCTTTTATGTAAGGGAGGGTGACTTGGAAACAAGAGGGAGAGGGGTCCATATTTTTAGGTTTAGGGTGAGCCATAGACTAGAGTGCTTTGGAGATCTGAGCAAAGGAATAGCCATTGGCCTTGAAAGCCTTGACTAGATGAGATTTTTTAACTGAGAGAGAATGTGGGGCATATATTTTTAGAGCTCGGGAGAAGAGTTTTTTGAGGACACGAAACTTTTGGGATGGGTGGTGATGGGAGAGGACGTGGAGATAACGGCTAGTATGAGTCTTTTTTCTATAAAATTGCTGGGAGAGGGTGCGATTGGGGAGGTGAGTAACAAGCACATCAAGGAACGAGAGGGATTTTTTGGATTCAATCTCCATAGTAAACTGGATAAAGGGGGAGATGATATTAAGATGGCTCTGAAAGGCATCAAGGGTGTGGCATCCATGTTGCCAGATGACAAAGGTGTCATCAACAAACTGGAACCAACATTTGGGTTTGAGATGCTAAGAGTTGAGAGCTATGGCTTCAAATTGCTCCATAAAGATGTTAGCCATGATAGGAAACAGGATGGAAATAGGGGGGAGCCCATTGTTGTACCTTCTGTTTGCTCATAGATACTGCCTTTAAAGGAGAAGAAGGTGGACTAAAGAAAATTTTGGATTAAGCTTAGGATTTCTTGGTCAACTAACTGGGAGATAAAGAGAAGAGCTTCGAGGACAGGGATCTTGGTGAAAAGGGAAACAACGTTAACCAAAAGTTCATTCTCATCAATCATAATGAATCTAGTCTTATCAATGAAGTTCGCAGAATTCTTGATGTAAGAGGGAGTGGAGCCCACAAATTGTTGAAGGTTGGAGGCTAGATAATGACTCACCGCATGGGTAGGAGCTCCAATGGAACTAACAATGGGGTGGAGGGGGATATCAGGCTTATGAATTTTCGATTGACCATAAATTTTAGGAATTTGGGGGGCCTAGGTTATGAGCTTGCGTTGAATGATAGTAGGTATAGAAGAGGATTTTATAGCCTTGGAAACCAGATGAGAGATATCATTTAGGGGCTTCTTAGGAAGGATTTTATAAGAAGAAGAAGAAAAGAGATCTGTCATCTTGGACTCATAATCAAAAGTGTTCATGACAACCGAAGAATTACCTTTGTTAGCTTTGAAAACAAGGATATTAGGATTATCATTAAGGCACTTGATGGATTGGAATTCCTCTTTAGAAAGGTTAGGGATGGGAGGCTTGGCGCGACGCAAAATTATACACAGTCTTGCTGGATTTCTTCAGCAGAGTGAGGAGGGAGGTTCAGAGTCATCAAATCAATGGAGCAAAGGATCTCTTCCAAGGGAATATTTCGAGGAGAAAGAGAAAAATAAAAATATTTTTCTAGGAGTTGGAGGGTATGGGGATCAAGGATGAGCGAAGAGAGGTTTACCACAAAAGGAGGATGAGAATAGGAAGAAGAGGTTGATGAAATAGAAGAGGATGAGGTCTTAAGAAGAAAATTATTAGAATTGATATTAGTAATCAAAGAAGGGGAATTACATTTGCCAAGTGCCTTAGAATTTGAGAGGCTAGATTCAACATGAATCACAATAGCATGAATATTAGAGTCGATAGAGGGATTAATAGGGATATTGATTTGATTAGAATAAATAGAATTAGAATGGACTGATATGGAATTAAAGAGAGAAGTAAGGGAATTAGTGGGAAAGTCGAACCCCACCGAGAGGTTAGGGTTGGTTAGGTTTGAAATGGGTGCAATCGACTTAGAGAACGAATTAGCATGTAGGGAGGGGGTGCAAGTTAAAAGGGAGGAGCGGTTGGAATAGGGCAATGATTGTTCGAAATTATATGGATTGACAGACACACATCTTGAAGGGAAGGTGGGTGACGTTGAAATGGACGTGGAGGGAATAGTAAAAGCTAGATTCAGATTAGTTGTAGAGGTTATTAAGTTAGGAGCGGTCAATGAATTATGATCATCATTCATGATGGCTGGTGGTGGTAGAAGATTAACACTAAACGAAACGATGGAGTCTAGATTGGGAAGCGACGTGCTAAAGGTGAAATCCGAGCTAGATAGGACAAAGCCAAATGTAGTGTTGCGGTTGGTACATTCAATAGAGGATTATGAGGAGGTGTAGTCAGCTTCAAAGGTGATGCAGTCGGCTTCGGAGGTGGCTAGATGTATTAAGGAAGGGCAGGTAAGTTTGAGCTGTTGGTGAAGGTGATCAATAGAGGGAGAAGGCTGCGAAAAGGGGGACAACTACGAAGAGGGGGAACGAGGGTTAATGGGGAGGGTGAAGAGGCGGAATGTGATTGCAGGCTAATGAGCATTCAAGGGGAGGAAAAATGCCTGCTTTGATCACTGAAGGGTGAGGTCCGCAGTCCAGATGAGGCGGAAGTAGGAGGGTGGGTGTCAAGCCCATGATTCAGTAGTTGATGTGTGGCAGGGGGGGGTGACACACCCTCGATTAAAAGCAACGAGCCAGGCGAGCGATGAGTCAGTGAATGGGCAAGTAGGTTGTGACGTTTGTTGCGATGATGAGATGAGTTGGTGTTGCGACGAGTTAAGGCGATTGGTTAAAGGTGCCCAGGACATGAGTTGCGGCGAGCCAACGAAGAGTCGAAAAACCAAAATTTGGCTAAGTGTGGAGACTTTGCGGAGATAAGATTATACAGTGCAAAGTTGGGCATGTGGACCCGGCGGGGTGGCGACATGGGCAAGCCGACGTAAAATGGGAGCGATTTTTCCGATTTGAGAGGTCGGCCTGGGCAGGCTGACCCATGAGAATCCTTGGAGAATCATATAACTAAGAGGACGCCATGGTGGAGAGAAGCCATCAAATCAATTGAATTTCAATCATTCAAGTGTGAGTTCAAGGATAATGTAGACGAGCAAAGAAGTGGGAAAACTAAGTTAAGGCAAGGTGTAGGCGGCTCTAGACCAAAGCACTGAGCCGAAGAAACAGAACACATAGTTTTTGGTTTTGTAGATTGCAAGTTGGGTAAGTCTGCCCGACGAACGAACAGGGTAGGGCGTTGTTGTACGTAGTGGGTACGTCTACCCAATGGGTGACCCGTGGAGGGTGTGCTGCACGACAGGGCGAGATGGACGAACGACGAGTTCTATAGTGTGACTGCGATTAAGGTTGTAATTACAGTTGCGGTAAGGCATGCAGAGGTGCGGGCGAAGCATCAAGTGGTTGGACAAGCTACGGATAAGCACTGGGAAGGGCGACACGCCAAAAGTGAAGACCGAATGGTGTGATGAGCTGCAGAACTGGTTTTTGCGATGATTTTGTGTGGAGGGTGACTCGGGTAGGGTGCCTCTGCCCGATGAGTTGGGCGACTTGACCTGGCAGGGGTGGGTGCTCCTGAACGGTGCTTCGGGCAGTACTGAATGATGCAGGCTGAACTGTGTATTTTGACAGAATAAAGTAATAAGGAAGTTGGGGTTCCTCTTCAAAGACTGTACTTGTATATTTCGTAAAGATTATTATTATCATTGTGGGAAGACTCATATTCAGGGAGTTTCCCCTCCCGTTAAAGATTGTATTTGATGTGCATATGTTATAAATGATAATGATGATGAAAGAAGATTAAATGAATGTTTTCGTTGTGTTATGAATGTTAAATGCTTATAAATTGAAAAATAGACTAAGTATGGAATGTTAGTCGTAGTCCACACTTGAAAGTATTGTTGAAAAGAAATCAGGTGGTGGTGCCGCACTTGCCTATGAGCGGTTGAAAGACTATCGCCAAGATAGGGGCGTGACAAGTGGTATTAGAGCTTGATTCAGTTGAAACAGATTTACAGATGAAGTGATGCAACTGCACTTTGTGACAGTTGGTATCAGAGGCTTCGATGATTCAGTTAAAGTTTTGGGTTTTGAAGGCTGATGACTGTTGAAGTTGAAGCAGGTGTTGAAGACTTGCTGAACGAATGAAGATGGTTGAAAATGCACTTCAAAACTTGAATACATGACTGATTATTGGAAAGACGAAACATAGAGACACTATGAAGCTCTTGTTCAAGAGTGGGAACTCTTGCTACATATGGGAAGCAAGATAGCAGACATGCGAGAGGACTTGAATAATATTCATGGGAAGACTGATGAACTCAAGGAACTTGATGAGGAGATACGATAACGTCATCATAGACTCCAAGAACTCATGGATGAACGGGTTCAACTAAGGGAGAATATCACCATGGTGCAAGCTAAAGTCAAGGAAATTGAGGATGAAATTAAGAATGACTTTCTTAGCAGAAAGCCAGTTGTGATAGAGCAAGATGAGCTCGATTGCATTGGCAGATTTGGGGACTATCATTGAAACATGCAGTAAGATGTTCAGAAGATTGGTTCACTTTGAATGGAAGGAGTCAATGTGTGCTTGATTAGTACACTTAAGCAGGATGCAATGGAGGAAAATCTTGAAGTAAATCAAGTTGAACCAGGATAGAATTGCTTAGATGAGCCAAGCAAGGAGTTGAAGTACCTTAAGAAGGAAGTCAGGTTGAAGAAAAAGTTGATAGACTCTTATAAGGCCAAATTGTTGAAGAAGATTGCCGAAGTGAGATGCAAGATCAAGATGAAAGATTATGGAGATGCCTTGAATCTGAGTTATGTGCAGGTGTACATGGCAAAAGGTTTGCAGCTTTGGTGGACACGGTAGCTACTCATACTTTCCTTAGTAGGAGAGCAACAAATTCTTTTTGGAAGAAAGTTGAAGTGTGAGGAGAGTGGAGTGCTTTCAAAGAGGTGAACTCTACCATGAAAGCTGTGATTGGTGTATTGGAGAACACTTAGGTGAGAGTGGGCTCTTGGTTTGGAAAGTTGGACTTGAGGATCGTTGACTTGGATGATCATTCTATGGTGCTGGGGAAAGACTTTTTGAAGGTTGCACAAGCCATAACAATGGTGGAATGGGACATTATCTTGATTACAGCTGAAGGGAGAACCATGTTGGTTCCGATGAATAGGAGAATTTGCTTGGGATATAGACCAAGAATTGATTCTATGACTTTGTATCCAAAGGATCTGAATGTGAAGCATGAACATGTGGAGCAAAGAGGACTTGGATGTATGAATCAAACAACGAAGGAAGGGAAGTTAGTAGACTTTGTTGCAAGAGCTAGGAGGAAATATGGAGGTAGAAAATCAATTTCACACATCTTGAGACACTTGACAGGAGCATCTTCTATGAAGGATATTCACCATGGAGTTGTAGATGGAGGGAGTTAGAATACTTCTTCAGTGGCAATGGTTGGGGAATATTACATAGGTTGAGATCCGAATGGCATAGTGGAGTTTTGCAGGTATGCCATGGGCATATATGACTTTCAGTTGACGAAAGACAAGCTTGATAAGCTTGGTTGTACACATGAGGAGGTTCAGGTTGTGCACAAGTACTCGTGAATGTAGCATTAACCGGATACATGGGTGGATGAGAGTTAGGGAGGGAATTTCCTGTCCCTCCTTTCTCGATAAACAACCTTGGAGATGGGTTGGTACAATGACCTTGACATTTAGGAGGGTTTCACCACCTTTACAAGGGGCCTTGGTGACAAGGCTTCTTTCTTGACTGGTTGATGATGCTTGGATGTATGCGACTGCATAGCAAAACATTGCCATTAGGATCATGGGAAACATGTTGCAGATGACATGGGCAGACCATGGACCTGAGCATGGCTTATTTTAAACTTGGATGGATTCTTGATCGAGTTGAGATTGTGACAGCATGCTGAGAAACAACAAATGGTGGCATGGGGGAGGTACATGCTCATGGGTTGAGCATTATGGTTGGATTAGCAACCCAACTAATTCGATGACATAGGGGCATGCAGTGCACAGAGTTTGTGTCAGATAAGTGTCTAGGTTTCGACTGAGATGTTGTGTTGGATGGAGTATTATGAAGAGATTCACATGATGGGCTGTACATGATGGAGACGGTTGTGATATATATGTTGCAGGGATGTTTGCAAGATATGGACTGGCTGAAGTCATGGATTAAGGAGACTTCCTATTTATGAGGGCATAAACTGATGGTTTATGTGACATTAGAGCGGAGGCAGGGAGCATGAGCATCTTTGAGTGTTGGACCTAGTAGCACTTTGCGACGATGGTTGGTGGAGAGAGTTGTCAGGGATGACAACCATTTAGAGTGGGGGAGTATGTCAAGCCAACGAGTCGGCAGTTGATGTGCGACAGAGTGGGGTGACGCGCCCTTGGTTAAAAGTGATGAGCTGAGCGAGCGACGAGTCGGTTGCAACGATGGGACAAATTGGTGTTGTGACGAGCTGGGGCGGTCGGTTAAACATGCCCAGGACATGAGTTGTGACAAGCCAATGGGGAGTCGAAAAACCGAAATTTGACTGAGTGTGAATACTTTGTGGAGGTAAGATTATATGGTGCGAAGTTGGGCATGTGGACTCGGCGGGGCGACGACATGGGTGAGCCGACATAAAGTGGGGGCGAGTTGGCTGAGTTGAGAAGTCGGCCTGGGCAGGCCGAACCACGATGAATCCTTGGAGAAGCGTATAAGTAAAAGGATGCCATGGAGGAGAGAAGGTATCAAATCAATTGAAGTTCAATCATTCAAGTGTGAGTTCAAGGATAAGGTGGACGAGCAAAGGAGTGGGTGAACTGAGTTAAGGCAAGGTGCAGGCAGCTCTAGACCGAAGCACCGAGCTGAAGAAATATAACACAGAGTTTTTGGTTTCGCAGATCATAGGTTGGGCACGTCTTCCTGATGGGCAAACCAGGTAAGGCGTCACTGCATGCGGTGGGCGCCTTTTCTTGGTGGGCAACCCACGGAGGGCATGCTGCACGATAGGGCGAGCTGGGTCGAACGATGAGTTCTGCGGTGTGACTGTGGTTGAGGTTGCTGTAAGGCGTGCAGAGGTGCGGGCGAAGCGCTGGGTGGTTGGAAAGCTGTGGACAAGCGCAGGGAAGGGCGACACGCTGGAAGCGAAGGTAGAATGATGCGACGAGCTGCAAAACTGGTTTGTGCGATGAGTTTGTTTGGAGGGCGACTCGGGTAAGGCGCCTCTGCTCGATGAGTTAGGTGACTTGACCCGGTAGGAGTGGGTGCTCCTGAACGATGGTTCAGGCACTGGTAAATGGTGTAGGCCGAACTATGTATTTTGACAGAAATTGTAAGAAGGAAGTTGGGGTTCCTCTTCAAAGACTGTACTTGTATATTTCGTAAAGATTATTATTATCATTGTGGGCAGACTCATATTCAAGGAGTTTCCCCTCCCGTTAAACATTGTATCCATTGTGCATATGTTATAAATGATAATGATGATGAAAGAAGATTAAATGAATTTTCCCACTATGTTATAATGTTAAATGCTCAGAAAATGAAAAATAGACTAAGTATGGAATGTTAGGCGTAGTCCACACTTGAAAATATTGTTGAAAAGAAATCGTGTGTTGGTGTCGCACCTGCTTATGAGTGGTTGAAAGACTACCGCCAAGATAGGGGCATGACAGTGGGGGTGGGGGTCCACGATCCGAAAGATATTGTGCTTTGATTTTTGAAGGGCGGAGAGGAGGCAGAAATTTTTTTCTTCTCAAATTGGTTCATTTTATTAACATTTTAATTTACTTCAACTAACATTTTTCCATTCTCTCCTTCCCTTCACATTCAAATTAATTAACTAATTTTCTAATCAAACCTTGGTCCATAATGAACCCATCTCATTCTTTTTTATCTAGATTTTGGTCCAAGATGATAAAAATTCATTTTTATTTCTAACATTATTTCGACTGTTAATCATCGAACTCATAATCCAAATTCATTTTAATAATGATTAGGGTCAAATAATTTTAAATATAGTTATATGTCCCATTTCGAAAAATGATTTATATATTCTATTTCTAAAAATAATTGTAGATAGGCCTATATGTCCCGTTTTGGAATTGGATTCATATTTTTAATATTTATTAATCCCCCTTCAACAAACATATTTTACTATCTTCTCCTTAGTGACCTTTTACTTATTCCAATTTAAATAACTAAATTTTTAACCTTGGTCTTTCGTGAACCCTTCTAATTCTTCATTTATCTAAATTTTGGTCAAAGATAATAAAATTCAATATTTCAACTGTTAATCACCGAAAAGATAATCCAAGAGGTGCCTATAAAAGGCAATCCAACACTCATTTACTCTCATGGCTCTCATATGTCCCTGATTCCGGAAATCTATAACAATATGAATTAGTGTGGAACTCCAGTCACTTATAAGACACATTTCAAAATAAAACTTAATATACATATTAACTAATATATTTCAATATTGAAAACACTCTCTACTCTAGGGAGTATTTTTGTTTATATATATGTTAATGTTGACCTTAGTAGAATATTTTAATATTCATAAAGAAAAAGTAATTAGAGATAAAATAATTTAGTTACTTCTTAATAAGAAAAATATGTATAATCTATTTTGTTTTTAATATAAAATAATAATAATAATAATAAATTATTAAAAATATAATTTAAACATCAAAAATTTCATACCTATATACAACTAATGTAAAAACAATTATATAATGTAAAAACAATTATCTCCAATTTTCCAAGCACTAAAAAATATTTTTTACTTTTCAATTTGCATTAAAAATGAGATTTAATTTTCTTTTCCGTTTTTACATTCTAAAATAAGATTTACATATAATGAACTTTTATCTTTATTAATTCTTATTAGTTTTCGATACATCTGTGATTATAAATCTATAATTATATTAAATAAAGTAAACCCTGAAACCAGGGTGCCGCGCATTTTTTCCAACACATTTACAACCTTCCTCACTTGCATGCATAGAGGGGTGGTAGATGTGATATTTCTTTCTTTATTTCTCTTTCCAAATTATCACAAGCAAGGTCCTGCCCTACTACGCACTAGTAGGTCCGGCCATATGTCTTCTTTGCGAGCGTTCAGACCGTGGTTTTTCTCGATAGTGGTGTAACGAGTCAAAATTTTGGGGTCCAGGCAGATTCTTTTTGGATTTTGTAATGACTTTTTTGGATTTTGTAATGAAAAATTGAAAAATTTAATTTACAGAAATTTGGGTCATATTTATTTATCCATTTAAAAGTAAATAACAAAGTTTACCTAAAAATCATAATATTAATGTAGATTTTGGAAGAGTTAAATTTGATTTTTTTACATGATTTTTAATATTTATTTTTTATTTTTTAATATATTTTTATTATAAAAATATAATTAATAAAATCTTTTTTTATTAATACTTAATTTAATAATAAGAAATAAAGAAATTTTCCATAAATAATCAGTTATAGGTGGCACTTTATTTAATATTGGTAAATACAGAAAGTTTCCACCAACATATATATGTTGAAATCCAAAAACATAAACATTAACGTGAACCCATGTTTACTAAGATATAGGTTAACATATATTTGTAGAAATTTAAAATCAAGTGCAGTAATCAATTATATCATTCTAAGAGCTTCTTAGCAGATTGTTGTCTTATTAATAAATATTAATTTTTTTCTTGCCAATAAAATTATTTACAACCAGATTTCTTAAAGCATCTTGACAACTCAAGACTTTTAAAACTAATCACTTCTTTATGTCATGGGTCTCTGAGGATGACATAAGCTCTAAATTGATTTATTATAATTGATTGAGTGCAAAGTGGGATGATTAAAATAATACTTCATGCTAAACAATGATCATTGTTATTCACATCTATTGAAGATTTCAGTGAGTTCACTTTCGGAATACTCAACTATATATATTGGTTTTTCAGTTAAGACTCAATTTTGCTAAACACTGAATTTTTGAGATCATAGATTATGTTAGTTGTATTATGTTGAATAGTTATTGGAGTCCAAGAAACTTAAGAAACTGAATCATACCTATTTTATTAATATATACATTATGTTTATTAATATATACATGATGTACATGGACATTCTTTGATATCATTTCTTTGATATCATTTAATATACCGTAGAATTTGGTTTCCAATTTTGTTTTCTTATCCTGTTATCATATCAAAGCTTAATTTGCTTTGTCTTCCTGAATGAGCAACGGTTGTATGGCCTTATTATGGAGCATTGGTGAAGCAGAGATCATTGGTAAACAGAGCGTGATTGGTGAACTACAAAGACTATGGGCAATGGCGGCCTAATTTTTGTTAACACTCATCTCGACACAGTCACAAGGAGTGCAGCATATGAGAGCAATAAGACGAGAATATTGTGAAGAGTCTGCATTAACTCTTGAAGAGCATGATAGTTAATTGATGTGGAACAAGGAGATGAATCAAAACGGTTGAAATATTCTATTTTTTTGAGAGGATAATCGACACCACCAGTGATAGTGCGAAAATGAGTGAACTACCATCAAAACAATAGAACATTGTCTGCAAAAAAAATTGATCGTGGGTATTCCATTTAAGTAAAGGAAAAAAAACCTTAGTTAGATTCAAAGGAGGATGCGTGAAATCCATTGAAGCAAACGAAGAATACCACTAACATTTCTCTACCTCTGTATCTATCTTTTCGAAGTGTTTTCCTAGTAAAACCAGTGAGCAGACCAGCATACATGGAAGATGTTGCTCCATCGGTCATTTTGATAATATTATCTGAGCCATGTCCTCATGGAGATCCGACTAGTTTTCTCAAGGATGAGAGATAGAGAAGCTATGAGATAATTCGATCCCAAAAATCTAGCTTAAATTAGATTTGGAGATTTTGCTACAAGCATTTGTAAGTTTGTGGATTTTTTTAGCTTCTGGTCAGTTTCATTTCTGTTATTTGGATGGTGCCAATTGAACTTGGAAAATTTATGTAAGTCATTTTGGAGACCTCTTGTCGAATTTCCAGTTTGCATGGGAGTAACTAGATTTCCGGGTAATATGACCCGTATATGTATCTCGCCTAGTTTTTATTTCCATGGTTTGGTGCTTGACATGTTGACTTGATTTTGACAGCTCATGAACATGGTTCAATTTATATATTTGGAGAATGGTATTTTCATACACATGTTGGTTGGATAATGGTATATGTATGTCATGTATCACTTGTGACGCGAGAGGAAAATACCCCATAACCTTTGATACATGTAGCATTGATGCATATTTTTTCCTGTGTGCCTACTTTAATTCACGGTTCACGGTTTGAAGGTACGCAAATGCTCTGTTACTATGAAACTTCACTTCTAGTTTTACCTAATCCATCGAAAAGCTAAACTTATTCAACTCCAGAAGGTCACACTGAAAAAAAGGCAGAAAGATTTCTGTGTTGTCAAGAAGATGTTTCATGTTTCACTACCTTATACGAATGATACGAAGATGAATTTATTAGGGGGGTGGGGGAAGCGACTTGATTGCTTGGGACTTCGTAAAGGATATTAAAGTATGCTCAAAGTGTGGTAGTTAGCGAGGATGTTGTCTTAGAGAGAAGCTAATGATTGTTGTGTCTCAAAGTTGTTGCTTGGCATATCTGTGTGTCTACATCATTTGAGAATTGGCTGCTCTGAAGATACACTAGTGAAATTTTTTTATGCCAATTGAATGTAAAAGAAGTACCAACTACGTAAGTGTGTACCAAGATGCTGAATGTTTGAGACTACCACACAACAGACCGAAGAAAATATTACCCCAAGCGATGTAGAATAGGGAAAATTTTATCGACAGAATTCAAAAAAATGTGTAGCCTATAAATAAAAGGAATTTCATCGACGTCGAGTATTTTCTCCACAGAGGAAACAAGCATATTGAGCTCTTGAAGACCGCCACTGTAGGTTTTTTGACTGTCAAGGTCAGATGTTTTTTGTTTTTTTCCTGGATGATTGTATTTGATTTGAAACCTTAACTAAGCTTTTGGGTTTCAAGTCTATTGCAGTAATGACTATTGTATCTATTTTTTCATGAAGCTTGTGGTGAAAGTTTGATCTGGTAACCATAGTGGGAGACAAACTCGTATTTTTTTGCTCTACTCGGTCTTCGACTATCTGTATTCACATTTAAATCCCTAAATCTAACACCCAAAACAAACGATCCTTTTCCGTTAGAACAAATAGTAATGCAATTATCTATTGATTCAGGGAAGAAGGTGTAGATCATACTAAACACATTTTCCCTTCCTCTTTTGTACCGAGAAT
>APFE031040743.1:1698-31313 GCA_000404065.3 Pinus taeda
TTGTGGAAGGCTAGGGGAACAACACTTCCATCTTTATAATTGTGAGTGGTGGGCTTGGTTGCCATAATTTTTCTTTCCATTTTTCTTGCTAACCTGAATGCCTTCTCCAATGAACCAGGTTCCCAAAGGCGAACATCATGTTGGATATTATCCTTTAAAGTCCTCATGAACACATCAATCCTATGCTCCTCTGGAATATTTTTTACCTTTATATTCAATTTTTGAAACTCCTCAATGTGCTCCACCATTGAACCCTTTTGTTTGAGACTTATCAATTGGTTAAGAAAGGTGTTGCTTTTTGTATCCTCATAATGTGCTGTCATTTCTTCTGTAAAAATTTCCCAAGTGACAATTTGTTTACGAGAGCAAAGCCATTGATACCATACAAACTGATTTGGTTCCAAATACAAAGTTGCAATACGTACCTTTTGTGTGTTTTGCACATTATGGAGATCGAAAAGTTGCTCCATCTGTAGTATCCATGTTGTGGGATCCTTGCCATCAAATTTCCTCATATCGATTTTTGGAATATGGTGGGTCTTCGATCCAATATTAGAGTCTATGAAATCATGATTAACATTTATTTTGTTCACATCATGAGTTTCCTTTACTACCCTTTCACCATTAGTGACCATTTCTTGTAGCAACGTATTCAAATTTATCTTCAATTCTTCCATCTTATCATCCATGCCATCCATCTTAGCGTCCATGCCATTCATCTTAGCTTCCATGCCATTCTTTAAACCATCCATCTTAGCTTCTACATCTTTCTTTAAACCATCCATCTTAGATTTTGTTACTTTTTGTGCGAGTGACATTTGTTGCACTTGGTCTCATAATTTTGATATATCATGTTGCATTTCTTCCTCTTCTTCATGAGTCATGCCTAGAGTTTTCAGGTTGCTTACTAAGTGTTTGCATTTTCTTTCCTTAGGGCAACAATTACCGATAATAATGCTTTACTATGCCCTTTGAATTTCTTCAAACTAATTTTTCACTTTATAGGAGCTCAATATTGAATCTAATGTATCTCTATAATTTCAGATCATCCAGTTCTGAAATTGCGACCTGTAGTATCCCTCTATGTCCTTTTTCTTATGCCATCAGTCTGATCGAATTTAGATTCTCCAAGGCAGAGTTATGCATAATCTCCCAAGATGACCTGATTATAGAACTTTCCAGAAGAACGAACTTGTATGAAGTGCCATGTGTCACAATTTTGACCTTAGCATCTAAAAAATATACACAGGAAACTACAATTCGTCCTCTTTCTGTAACTTCTTACGAAATTTCATTCTGATGCTCAAAACAAAAGTTATGACGATTTTACCCAGGTCACCTGTTTGGAATGAAATTCGGGAGTCTGCAAAAAGGCCAACTTCCTCAGATCATATCTTCGCAAATATAGCGTGAAACGCTCTGAAATTCGGACCCGAGGTTCATAACTATTTCGGCCCAAATGGGTTTTTTTTTTTAGTGTTTGAAACGTCGCAGAAAAAAGTTATAGCACAAATGCCATGATGACCTGTTTGGAGCTGCGAAACCCTAGAATTCAAAGCTCTAATACCAAATGTTATGAAACTAGCTCACAAAAAGATAGAAAAGATAGAAAAGATAGTTGAATGACTTAGAATTCAGCCTCTTCGAGGGGACAACCTCCTTTACATTACACAAATGAACAATTCTTGGATGATTCAAATGACAAAACCTCCTTTCTATATATAGGAGTCTAAGGGGTCGCAATATAACCAAGCCGACCTAACAATAATAATATAAAGGCACAAAAATAACAATAGAGGGATTCTATGGGCACAGTAATAACAATATGGGGACAATAGGGGCACAACAATATTAATAAGGGATACAACTACAATAGTAATGGGGGCATCATTAGTATTATAGGGACCTAACATTTGATTATATTTTTCGGGGTTAGAGTTGAGGGGATATTGAGAGCTGAGTTTTCCTTTATTTGGTAGTGTGCAGGGCTCATTGGGCAAACCCTGCGCAGGGGTTAGAGGAAGAGGAGTTTTGAGGAGTTTGGAGTAAAAAAGGTTGGGTTGTCGGTGTTGATTTTTCTAGCTTGGGAGGTGTTACCCACCATTTTGTGGGTCATATCCCTAGGAGAATTTTTTTTTCTCCAAGATGGTCCTGAGCCGACAACCCCTTGTAGCCACCAACTAGCTCATTGTGCCATTTCTCCACCACCTGACCCAGCCATGTGTTGATCTAGATTGTCATTAATGTCAATATGGCAATGTTTTAGGATACTAAATGATGATATGAAGCCAAGGAGCAAAGCCATCAGGGAAGCCATAAGAGGAGATGAGTTAAGCAAAGAGGAACATATCAGAGCAGAGAATATTGGAAGTTGTCAGGCCAAAAGCGTTATATTGGAGTTGAGGTATGGAGGAGGGTCGTGGAGTCGTATTAGATGGCGTTAAGAGTTGAACGGTGAAGATGAGTTTTCGTTCTAGCAGAAAAGGAATCCAGAGGAGAGCCGTGGAGCCGTCGATGGTAGAAGCCGTGGAGCCGTCGATGGTAGAAGATCTACGGTCATCAGAAGCGAATCAATTCGGGGCGTTAACCAAGACGAAGGGCAGATTTAAAGCTATAAGCGGGATTTTGGGCGGATGCAAAATGGTAAGTGGTATTTAGAGGAGAGTGCCCGATTCCATTCAATGGTTGACATGTAGCAACTAGAGGAGAGAGAAAAACTGCTCATTTCGGGCAGGTAACTCTCGTGCAAGTAGTCTATCTGAAATCGTTGTAGACCATCAGATTTTGGGGGTTGAAATCTACAGTGGAGAATGAACCCGATAAAGTTAAACCTCGGGAACTGTGTCTGAGCGGGTTATGTCATCACCATTGTAATACGCCCTAATGCTAGATCGCGTCTGCCATATCGGAGGTTATGCATCGCAAGTTATAAAGGAATGGCACACTATAAACTGTGATTGCGATATATATATATATATATATATATATATATATGGACCCGACGGAATTATTAAAAACAATTTATAATCATATCGCATCCAGTAGGGGCAATTGGCAATCGGCCATCGACGATGTTATAGGCATGACTTATAAAAGACCTCTAGAAAGTTGCGATTGCGATTGGATAGTGACGTGGCATGTGGGACCTCTCTGTTGGCACAACCTCTCCAATGAAATCCTCCGTAAATAATGATTGAGTCTATTGTATAAATATTAAAGAAAAAAAGGGCCTCTATGGTATGTTTTAATATGCAACATTTCTTTGTAATTCGGCCTCTCTTTTGAATTGACGTGTCTTGTGAGTATTGGAACACTTGAATAGACAGAGGAAGTCATGGACCGGGAAGCCGAAGAATCAAGTGAGCGTAGATGGACGAGTGAGCGCAGAGGAAGCTAAAACGACCGAAGGAGGGAAGCCAAAAGGTTAAGCGAGTGTTGAGGAAGTCGAAGGTCGAGCGAGCGTTAAGGAAGCCGAAGCTCAAGTGAGCAAGGAGGAAGCCAAAGGTTAGGCATATCAGGCTTTTATAACAAAGAACAAAGAGTTTAGAGTGGGTTGCGAACTGTAAGAAACAAAGGAAGTCGAAGTTCTGGCAGAGATGAAAGGAACAAGAGGACAGAAGTAAGTCATAGGTTCAGCAGGGTTGGGAACAGAGAATTACAACCAAACAGATCCAGACAGTTTATAGCAGAGGGTTGGAGCCCTTGAGGTTGGTGCCTCAAAACTGAAAGGATTGGTGCCCTGGGAGTTGGTGCTTTTAAATTCAAGGTTGGCACCTTGACAAGATAGAGTTGGTGCTCTGGAGGTTGGAGCCTCACAAAGAGTCCAAGTTGGTGCTTGGCAACTGATTGAAACCATATATATATATATATTGTACTTGATTTATTGCAAAGATCACATTAATAAAAGCATCTATTCCTGCTATCTATTTTTGTGTTCCAAATATAAATGTTTTTAACCGATAAAAATAATAATTGAAAAAAAATACTGATTCACCCCCCCTCAGTATTTGCAACAATTGGTATCAGAGCGGGCTTCTTCATATCAGCCTAATAGCTTGAAGAAGGATTCTTAGTCATGATGAGAAATCAAGAAGTGTTAGGAAGACCTCCTCTGTTCGATGGCACAAATTTTGGTTTCTGGAAAAAGAGAATGTCCTACTACTTAATGTCCCTTGGACCTGAAGTTTGGCATTCGGTCTTAAATGAGTACATAGCTCCTTCCACTCTTCCAACAGATCAAGACGAGAGGAAAGTCTATGTTGCAAATGCAAAAGCCTTAAACTCCATCACTAGTGGAATCACTGATTCTGAATTTACAAAAGTCCTGAATTGTAACTCTGCCAAAGAAGTATGGGATAAGCTAATTGGCTTATATGACGGGGACTCCAAAGTCAAGAAGGCAAAGCTTCAAACTCATAGAAGGCAATTTGAAAGTCTGAAAATGGATGATGAAGAAGATATGGCATCATACTTTCTCCGAGTAGCTGAAGTGGTCAACTCTCTTAAAGGATTGGAAGAAAACATTGAAGAAAGCACCATTATTCAAAAGGTCTTAAGATCTCTCCTAGACAAATTTGACTCCAAAGTAAGTGCCATAGAAGAAATGAAGGATCTAGATACTCTCAAGATGGATGAACTCTATGGAATCCTCATTGCCTATGAGATGAGAAAAGGTTGCCCAAGTTCCAAAGATGCAGCATTCAAGGCCTCAAAATCGAAAAGGGGGAAAGAAAGGAATGTCAGTAGTGATGACTCCGATGTTGAATCCCAATTGGCGCAATTTGTGCGAAGGCTGAAGAAAGGATCTAAGCTAAAAGGTAAATACCCTCTTATTTGTTTCAAATGTGGAAAAATAGGTCATTATGCTGTAAAATGTCCTCATAAGCATGATAGTGATGATGAAGAAAATTCTAAAAGGATGGTATACAAAAAGAGGGTTTAATAAGAAGAATTTCCTTTCTAAGCAAGATGAGTCTGATGAAGATGAATTTGTAGTCATCAAAAAGAAATCAACTAACCAGTTCCCTCACCGCAAAGGAGGTAATGAAGAATCAGATGAAGAAAATGACCATGCTGGAAATCAAGAAGTATTATTCATGGCATTCACAAATGATGATGACTCGGGGCTAGATGGAAATGTAGATGAATTGTTAATAAGTGCCATTGAAGAAAATGAGAAATTATGGAATAAAATCATTTCTGTCAAGGTAGAAAACGAGGAAACAAAAAGAAGGGAAGATCTCTTGAAAAATAAGCTAAAAGAAAAAGAAGAAGCTTGCGAAGAACGTGAAGCCAAAATAGTATCTCTGAGGAAGGAATTGGAGAAAGTTAAAAAGGGCTGGAAAAGCTCTCAAATACTTGACACTATCCTAAATAATCAAAAACCTCAATATGACAAATCTAAAATAGGTTTTAAAGGAAAATCATGAAGTACTAAGAATAATGCAAAAAGCTATGCCAACGTACTTTCCAGCAACGTAAAAGAAGAAAGATTATTTCATCAAAGGCTCATCCCAGATCCAAAGAATGAAGAGAGAGTAACTCCAAGGAAGAATGTTGATTCGAATCATGGATATTACAACAGATACAAAACAATATTTCATCAAAGGCCCATCTCAAATCCAAAGAATGAAGCAGGAGTAACTCCAAGTAAGAATGTTGATTCAAATCATGGCTATTACAATAGGTACAAAACTATCTTTTTTGGGCATTGTTTCCATTGTAAAAATTTTGGTCATCAAGCTAGACATTGCATGGCTCATAAGAATGACACACCAAAACTGAAGGATCAAATAAACAAACCATAGGGCCCTAAAGGGAAAGGACAAATCAAGACCTACAATTCTTTTGATCCCTTGGCCAAATTTGATCTGATTTGCTCATTATGTAATAATAATGGACACAATGAACAAAATTGCCCACTCAAAAGAGGAAAAGCAAGAAGTGAGAATCCCAACATGGATAAATGTGGCCTAGCTCTATGTGCTCAAAATAATGAAAATCATTGGTTTGTGGATAGTGGGTGCTCTAGACACATGACAGGGGACAAAAGGAAGTTTGTCTCATTAAACAAAAAGGAAGGAAATGTATCCTTTGGAAGTGGATCTGCCAAAATTACTGGAAAAGGAACTGTTACTCTTATTAATGGAAAAGGAAAAGCTCAAAATGCTTTGCTAGTAAACGGGCCCAAACACAACCTCCTGAGTTTTAGCCAAATCTCTGATCAAGGACATAATGTTGTCTTTAGCACCAAAGACTGTAAAATAAGGAACTCTTCCTCAGGGGAACTTGTGGCGAAAGGGGTTAGAACACTAGACAACATCTACATTCTGAACAAGATTCAAGAAGATAAATGCTACTTAAGTCAAACAGATGAAAGTTGGTTGTGGCACAAGCGACTTGGACATATAAGCTTTGATAACTTGATCAATATTAGCAAGATTAAAGCAGTACGAGACATTCCAAAGTTATTCAAACCAAATCAAGGAATATGTGGTCCATGTCAACATGGAAAGCAAACCTGAACCAGCCACAAGACCAAGGAGTTTTCTACATCAAAGCCTTTGGAGATCATCCATGCTGATTTATGTGGACCAAATAGAACTCTGACACTCCAAGGAGAAAGGTACTTTGCTTTATTTGTTGATGACTATACTAGAATGATGTGGATATATTTTATAAAATATAAATCCGAAGCATTTGATTGTTTTAAGAATCTTAAAGCTCTTGTAGAAAATGAAAAGGACTCAAAGATTAAGTGCCTCAAAACAAATAGAGGGGGAGAATTCACATCAAAAGAATTTAATGAATTCTGTAAAATACATGGAATTAAAAGAGAACTCTCTATTGCCAGAACACCCAAGCAAAATGGGGTAGTTGAAAGAAGAAACCGAACAGTTCAAGAAATGGCAAGAACAATGTTAATAGCAGCTGACTTGCAGCCAAAATTCTGGAGAGAAGCAGTCGGGACAGCTGTCTATACTTGAATCGAACTCAATTAAGACCAAATAATGAAAAGATTCCTTATGAATTATGGAAAGGAAGACTTGCCCCAGTAAAATACTTCAAGATTTTTGGAAGCAAGTGCTTCATAAAAATCAATAATGGTTCACCAGGAAAGTTTGATTTTCGGGTTGACGAAGGGATCTTCCTTGGATATTCTACACAGAGCAAAGCCTACAAGTGCTACAATAGCCGACTACAGAAAATAGTGGAAAGCATTGATGTGAAGATTGATGAAGACCTTCCAGAGAAAGAAATCGAAGAACATGAAGTTGATCCTCTCATTGAAGAAGAAGAACCTGAAGAAGAAGAAAAAAATCAAGAAATACCCAAGGAAAAAGAACCATCTCAAACTCCTTCAAAGATGAAACTTCTCCAAAAATATCGCCCAAAAGAGCAGATTATTGGCAATATAGATGAAGGGATGCAAACCTGAAGAAGGATGACAAATGCACCAAAGAAAAATGATATTGCTCTTCTATCCATGATAGAACCAGAAACATTTACTCAAGCAAGGATCCTCATTGGGTAAAAGCCATGGAAGAAGAAATGTCTCAAATTGAGAAGAATGAGACATGGGAGTTGGTACCTTGTCCAAAGGACAAAAACATAATGGGAACCAAGTGGGTGTTTAAAAACAAAATGAATGAAGATGGACAAATCATCAGAAACAAGGCAAGGCTTGTTTGTAAAGGCTATTCACAAATTGAAGGAATTGACTTTGAAGAAACATTTGCACCAGTAGATTGTGTGGAAGCTATCAGGATGTTCTTGGCATTTGCTTGCTCAAAAGGATTCCAAATCTATCAAATGAACGTAAAATCAACGTTTCTGAATGGGGAACTCAAGGAAGAAGTCTACATGGAGCAACTAGAAGGGTTTAATCTAACAGAAGGAAAAGACTTTGTTTGTAAGTTGATAAAGGCATTATATGGGTTGAAACAAGCTCCTAGAGCTTGGTACACAAGATTGGATCACTATCTACAACAACAAGGCTTCAAGAAGGGGGTGACAGGAAGTAATCTCTACATAAAGACGGATGAGGATAAGTTACTAGTCACACTTGTTTATGTTGATGATCTGATTTTTGCTAGTAATAATGATGAGATGAGCCATGAGTTTTCTCAAAATATGTCAAAAGAGTTCGAGATGTCAATGATAGGAGAGTTATTTCACTTCCTTGGACTACAAGTATCTCAAATCACGACAGGCATGTTTATATCTCAAGCCAAATACCTTAAAGACATGCTTAAAAGACATGGAATGGAAAACTGTGCACCCATGAGCACACCTATGACCACAAGTTGCAAATTGAGCAAAAATGATGACTCCCCTCCGGTAGATGCAACTCATTACAGGTCAATAATTGGAGCCCTTCTGTACTTAACTGCTATGAGACCCGACATTAGCAAGCAGTTGGAATGGTGGGAAGATTTCAATCAGCTCCTAAACAATCCCATTTGTTGGCTGTAAAAAGAATTCTCAGATACCTGAAAGGAACTCCTGATTTCAGTCTCTGGTACCCTAAGAGCTCAACTCTTACTTTGACTGCATACACCGATGTTGATTGGGCCGGAAGTGTCGATGATTGGAAAAGTACTAGTGGAAATGCATTCTTCCTGGGAGACTGTTTAGTGTCTTGGCTCAGCAAAAAACAGACATCCATATCACTATCTACAGCTGAAGCCGAGTATATAGCTGCCGCAGATTGTTGTACTTAAATACTATGGATGAAGGAAGCTCTAAAAGATGTCAACATAGGTACAAATCAACCAATTACCATCTATTGTGATAACACAAGTGTGATCAGCCTTAGCAAAAATCCAGTGATGCACTCAAAGACCAAACATATACCAATCAAGTATCTTTTCCTTCGTGAACAAGTAGCTGAACAAAACATCATCTTGGAATATATCAATACTAAGGAGCAGATCGCTGATATTTTCACAAAACCTCTTCCTCGAGAAGCATTTGAACATCTTCGTCAAAAGATGGGGGTTATCTCTTTAGCATCACTTAAGTTGATTCGTAAAGATGTTGCAAGACAGGGGGAGCAGTTTGACAGGGGGAGTCCTTGTGCACTCCTTTGTCACTGATGTCAAAGAGGGAGAGAAGAAGAATATTGCCATCAATGGCAAAGGGGGAATTGTTGATCTAGAATCTAGATTGTCATTAATGTCAATATGGCAATGTTCTAGGATAGTAAATGAGGATATGAAGCCAAGGAGCAAAGCCATCAGGGAAGCCATCAGAGGAGATGAGTTAAGCAAAGAGGAACATATTAGAGCAGAGAATATTGGAAGTTGTCAAACTAGGAGCGTTATATTGGAGCTGAGGTATGGAGGAGGGCCGTGGAGTCGTATTGGATGGCGTTAAGAGATGAACGATGGGGATGAGTTTTCGTTCTAGCGGAAAAGGAATCCGGAGGAGAGCCGTGGAGCCATCGATGGTAGAAGTCGTCGAGTCATCGAGCCGTCGATGGTAGAAGATCTACGGTCATCAGAAGCGAATCAATTCGGGGCATTAACCAAGACGAAGGGTGGATTTAAAGCTATAAGCGAGATTTTGGGCAGATGCAAAATGATAAGTGGTATTTAGAGGAGAGTGCCCGATTCCATTCAATGGTTGACACGTAGCAACTAGAGAGAGAAAAACCGCTCATTTCGGGCAGGTAACTCTCATGCAAGTAGTCCACCCGAAATTGCCGTAGACCGTCGGATTTTGGGGGTTGAAATCTACGGTGGAGAATGAACCCGATAAAGTTAAACCTCGGGAACTGTGTCTGAGCGGGTTACGTCATCACCATTGCAATAACCCTAATGCTATATCACGTCTGCCATATTGGAGGTTATGCATCGCAAGTTATAAAGGAATGGCACACTATAAATTGCGATTGCGATATATATATATATATATATATATATATATATATATATATATATATTACGGACCCAACGGAATTATTAAAAACAGTTTATAATCATATCGCTTCTAGTAGGGGAAATCGGCAATCGGCCATCGACGATGTTATAGGCACGACTTATAAAAGACCTCCAAAAAGCTGCGATTGCAATTGGATAGTGACGTGGCATGTGGGACCTCTTTGTTGGCACAACCTCTCCAATGAAATCCTCCGTAAATAATGATTGAGTCTATTGTATAAATATTAAAGAAAAAAAGGGCCTCTCTGATATTTTTTAATATGCAACATTTCTTTGTAATTCGACCTCTCTTCTGAAATTTACCTGTCCTATGAGTATTGGAACACTTGAATACACAGAGGAAGCCATGGACCGGGAAGCCAAAGAATCAAGCAAGCATAGATGGACGAGCGAGCGCAGAGGAAGCTAAAGCGACCGAAGGAGGGAAGCCAAAAGGTCGAACGAGCATTAAGGAAGCCGAAGGTCGAGCGAGCGTTAAGGAAGCCGAAGCTCAAGCGAGCAAGGAGGAAGCTAAAGGTCAGGCATATCAGGCTTTTATAACAGAGAACAAAGAGTTTAGAGTGGGCCGACGAATTGTAAGAAACAAAGGAAGCCGAAATTCTGGCACAAGTGGAAGGAATAGGAGGACAAAAGTAAGTCATAGGTCCAACAAGGTTGGGAGCAGATAATTACAACCAAACAGATCCAGACAGTTTATAGCAGAGGGTTGGAACCCTTGAGGTTGGTGCCTTAGAACTGAAAGGATTGGTGTCTTGGGAGTTGGTGCTCCTAAATTCAAGGTTGGTGCCTTGATAAGACAGAGTTGGTGCTCTGGAGGTTGGAGCCTCACAAAGAGTCCAAGTTGGTCCCTGGCAACTGATTGAAACCATATCCATATATATATATATATTGTACTTGATTTATTGCAAAGATGACATTAATAAAAGGATCTGTTCCTGTTATCTATTTCTGCATTCCAAATATAAATGTTCTTAACTGATAAAAATAATAATTGAAAAGAAATACTGATTCACCCCCCTCTCAGTGTTTCCAACACCATGTGTTCCCTTGCCCATCTGCCATGATCGTATGTTTGAAGGTGGGCCTCCCGAACCTAAATGTATGCCTTGTCATTTGGTAATTGAGTATTGTAGTTTGCTTATCATGGACAATTCTGGGCATGGATTAATGGGGGGATTTGGCGGAAAGAATGGGTTAGGTCTGTGCTCTTGTCCCCTAGACCCCTTTTGGATATTAACCTTGGATTTTAGTCCAGTGGGATCTCTTTTACTGGCGATTTGGCTTTAGGGATGGTATTTCGTGGGAAACCCCGATTTTGGTTATGTGATCCCGCTCCCTTACCCGCTTATATTATCCCTTTTCACTGATTATTATCCCATTCACCATTTCTCCCACCTGGGTCGACATTCCTCTGCTAGGTCCACATAGGGTTGGCTCGCCCCTTTCCCTTGCCCACACCTTGGGTCAGGGCTGGAATGATGCCCGGAGGTTGATGCAGCTAAGAAGAAAGATAAAAGCATGGTTGGCCACACTCAAGAGGAGCATGTACCAAAAAATGTAAAAGATGGTCGGGACATGCATATTTAGCATGTAGGCAAAAGCCAATACATGAGCTCTACCCCATCATCATGGACATCACCCTGGTTCCTAAATGTTCTATGAGCCTCCTTTATCATATAGGAACCTATGATTGTCCCATCCCCTGGTCAGCAATGAACCGCCCTGCCTTAAAAGGGGGTATCCATTGTTATATCTCACACATCATGCTCTTACCCCTTGAGCCCCAAGCAGTTAATTAAAGAAAAATCATAAAAAGGCAAAAGCCATATAAAGAAGGGTGGAAAAATCAAAGCAAAGGAACCTCATGTACCATGATTGCTTCCTCTTATACATTATAAACCCAAGTGTGGGCTTCCCTCTTATTAGTTACCCTTGTACCCCAACATGTTACCCAAGGCTGCCCCTTCTCATCCGCTACTTCATTCACCTCTCTGTCACATGCCACCACCTTTTGAAGGATGTACCTTGAATATATTATCCCCTTTAGAAGTAGAAACCACCTAATAGGATTCTTGGTTAACTCCATTTGGAGTTTAAGAGACATTCGCACATCCTGAAGCCCATTATGGAAGGGCAGACCATTATGAAGTCCCTGCTTGTGGTCCATGATTGGTAAGCTCATTTAGTCGATTTATCTAATGACTTGTTGTATTGGAAGGCTGGGGGATGCATTGGATCTTATGCAGGATTGCAAATGGTCTTCATCTTCGGTTTGGTCTCCCTATATGAGGTCCTAACCCTCCAGAGGGCTACATTGGCACATGTAGGGTGTGTGTTGAGAGCCATGGGCCTCCACAACAGTAGACAACATTCCATGGATCTCCACACCCATTCAGAGATTGCTCGTGGTTCACTTATTGGACGAGGAAGATGCACCTGATCCATCATGCCTAGCTGACCCCAGATTTGCACCATATACTTGGAAGATGATCCAAGACTTGCACAATGATGTGGCCTCACCTACACCATCATCCTAGCCCTTACAGATGATCTACAAACGTCTTCGATTTGTTTGGAGACCCATGAGGACCCTTGTGTGCCCCCACATGTCATTTGGAGCACCACGGGTTATTACAAGGGACCAACCCCTTGTCCACTGCTTTAGGCCTCTTAGAGGGCCCTAATTTTCATTGTGGCACCCATGGACCTCATTAGGCCTCTTAGAGGGCCCTACAATATGCATGGATTATTATTTGACCTTTTGAGAGGCTTATTCTTTCATTTATGAGCTAGTTTGGTGGGCTTGTCACCAAAAGTTGAATTATTAGAACATTAATTTATTTTTGGGGCTCATGTAGGCTGAGGCTAATTTGAACTCCTAATTAGTGTATAAATACAAGTGAGATGAGTTCATTTGCTCATCATCACTTTGGATTGGATCTCTTCTCTCTCTTTAGAATTTCACACTTTTCCTAGAGGATGAATTGGAGCTTTATGGATGAATTTTGATGTGTGGATATTGGTCTATCTTATCTTGGAGCTTCTCTTTTTCCAATCGTGGATGGTTGGATATATTCTGTTACATGTAAGTACATGCTTTTAATATTTTTTTTTGTTTAACTTTGTTATATACATTGGATTGGGATTTTCACTACTTTTAGGGCTAATTGCTGCATGCATTTACTGCTTTAAATTGTGGAATTTGGTCTCTATTATAGCATCTCTCAATGTATGGGTCATGCAATGTGAACGAAATCTCTTAGGGGTAATTCTGACAACGAATTGACCTTGATAAGCCATCTCCTTTGTACATCGAAGTGTAAAAGCTGCAAGATTGATTCTCTTTGACCTAGAAGGTTAGCAAAGTGTTGAAGAAAGTGTAAATAGGTTCAGTCTTCATAATGACATGATCTTTTTATTTGATGTAATAAAAGGAAATAATTTATTTTTGTAATCTTGCTACATGGGTTTCATGAGCAAGAAGTGTCTCTAGGTAAAAGAGTTCTTCTTGATGTCTTTAGGATTTATTTAAAAGTCAAAGAGTCATGTCATGTGTGTAGAAACTCTTTATGAGTTCATGTAAATATGTACAAGTCTTCAAAGTTGTGTAACAGTCCTCCAATACCAAGATCAATGCCTCAAAAGCAAGCCTTCCGAAGTCTGCAAGCAAAATAACAAGAGATCTTCAAGTCAGCCATAAAATATATATATTAAATCAAATAGAAGTAACGTCGGCTCAATAGAACAGTCACGTTGGTTCATAAGTTTAAGTCAGCTTGCATATATGGGTATAACTACTATAAATACCCACAAAGGTTCAGTGAAAAAGACATTAGAAATTTGGATTTCTTTGAATTCTCGCAAGGGAAGAAAGGAGCCGTAGTCATGAAGAAGAGAAGCCGCAGTCATGAAGAGGGAAACTGCAGGAGCCGCAATCATGAAGAGAGGAGCCGCAGTAGGGTCTCCCAAACCTTCCAATGTATTTGTTGTTTCATCAACACGCTGAAAGTATGCAGCAATATCTTCATCTTCACTCATTTTGAGTTACTCAAATTTTGCCTTGAAAATTTGAAGCTTTGCTTCTTTCACCTTTTTTGCAGTTTTGCAACTCAATACCTTAAGATAAATAGATTTGATAAGCCCACTGATAATAATATCTTTAGCCTTTGCATCATATACCATATTTTTCTTACCTTGTTCATCCTGGGTCGGTGTGAAGCCTTTGTCAACAATTTCCCATACTTCGTATCCTTGTGCCAACAAATGAACCTGCATTCTTCCACTCTAGAGTGCATAGTTATTTCCATTGTACAAAGGAACTCTATTCTTTAGTATACTTTATGATCTCCTTCCAGTTGTTAGACTGCTATTGAAGGAACCAAACCCTGATACCAATTGTTGGAAATACTAGGGGGGGGTGAATCAGTATTCCTTAGCAATTAGCACTTTCAAATCTTTTCAAATCATTAGTTAATCTTCAATTATTATTAATGTTTATGCAGTAATAACAATAAATAAAAGAACACAGTAGACACAAAAATTTTAGGTGGAAAACCCTCTCCGGGTCAAAAACCACTGAACGCTTTTCTAATAAATTCTTTAATCTTTAGCCCCAACTGAAATGAAAGCAACAACTTCCTAGAATTCTTGATCCGAATAGCAAATGGCATCAACCCATGGTATTCATACACCCATGTTATTCATCCACCCATGGAATTTATCCATGGTATTGTAAGTGGCATCCACCCATGGTTCTGTAAGTGACATCCACCCATGGTTCTGTAAGTGACATCCATCCATGGTATTCATTCACCCATGGTATTTACCCATGGTATTGTGATATCCACCCATGGTATTCATTCACCCATGTTATTTTCCCATGCTATTGTGACATCCACCCATGGTATTCATTCACCCATGGAATTGACCCGTGGTATTGTAACTGAAAAATACTATATGTAACAAGTCGCATTTTGTCAAAGGACAGTTTGTTCGCGACAATGTAGCTTTTATAGTTGTTCTTCGTTTTAATAAAAGTTTCTTTGTGGTTTTGTTTATTGGGCATTCTCCTCTTTTTCTTCTGGCATTTCAATTTTTCAGATCTTGGGGCTTCCTCCCCCAAGATCCATTTCAAATTTTCAGACCTTGGGGGCCTCCCCCCAAGATCCGGATCAGTGGTATCAGAGCAGGGTATGATTCCATGGGAATGAGTGTTTGATGCATATTTAAGTTTCAAATTTTGCATCAGTATTTAACAAACTTCAGGCATGTGCTACGTCCTCCACAAAGCATTTTCTTAGGCCAAGTGGGAAGAATTTTTCTTTTTTCATTTTTTTGTAGGAGTGTGTTTGGGCGGTGAGTTTGCAGATCAAATCTGAAATTTTTGGTGCAAAATTTACAAAAAACAAATAACAGATTTAGATTCCTTGCGAAAAATAACCCAAATTAAAAAAAAATCGGCCGAATCAGATTCAAGATGAGGGAGATATTGCTGATTTAAAATCAGCGATTTTTTCAGAACTTTTGTGATGGCGGAAAAGTTGCAGCGCGAATATGAGATTCTAGGGTGTCCAGATAAGGATTTCCAACACATGGGAAGATGCAAAATGATCCTTTTGTTTCCAAAATAGGTTATAATAAATATTCTGAGTTATATTGAATGAGTTATGTCCATTTTAATTTTGGAGCAGCATTCGGAGTGGGTTCCCTTTGGAGATGTGCTCTCCTACACTGCTTTAGTAAGCACCTGCTTCACATTCATCAGTTTCAGCATAGCAGCATTCGGCTTGGGTTCTTTGGAGATGTGCCCTCCCACCCTAGACTATGTAGGCACCTGCTACTTCATCAACAACCAACATCACAGTTATGGGTCAATCACACAGAATCCTTGTCAATGAAGTCCATTTGCTAGGCCACACACTGTCAGTATCACAGTTGGTCACAAGCATTACAGGGTATCTCTATCCCCGGATCTTCGTTCATCATGGTTATGGGTCATCCACAAACCCACACTTCATCAAAGTCCATTTGTTAGGCTGCACACTGTCAGTATCACAGTTGGTCACAAACATTGCAGGGTATCTCTATCCTCGGATTTTCGTTTATCATGGTTACAGGTTAACCACATAGAACCCTTCTCTTCAGTGGCTCTTCATATTCAACAAAGGTTTCACAGGAGGGAACTTAACGCAATGGGGATCATTGCTTCTTAAGGAGGGAGGAATGATCGGAATAGAAAATGGCATCAACCCATGGTATTCATCCATCCATGTTATTCATCCACCCATGAAATTTATCCATGGTATTGTAAATGGCATCCACCCATGGTATTGGAAGTGACATCCACCCATGGTATTCATTTACCCATGGTATTGTGACATCCACCCATGGTATTCATTCACCCATGTTATTTTCCCATGGTATTGTGACATCCACCCATGGTATTCATTCACTCATGGTATTCATTCACCCATGGAATTGATCCGTGGTATTGTAACTGAAAAATACTATAAGCAACAAGTCGCATTTTGTAAAAGGATAGCTTGTCCGCCACAATGTAGCTTTTACAATTATTTTTTGTTTTAATAATTTTTTTTTTTTTTTTTTTTGTGGTTTTGTTTATTGGGTATTCTCCTCTTTTTCTTCTGGAATTTCAATTTTTCAGATCTTGGGGGCCTCCCCCCAAGATCCGGATCAATTCTAAAAAAGAATTCTTCTCCAGCTCCACTAGAAGGATGCCCCAATGCCCTGGTTTCTTTAGTAGTCAACTGAATGGATGCCTCAACATCCTAGACCAACCTACCACCCTGAAGTGTTCACAGGCTCCAACCTGTAGGCGACTTCATGCACCAGCCTAGCACCTCCATGCCACCCTATAATGACTGAAATGAGACAAGAGTGTGGATTCCCCTACCGGGGACAACGATCCGCGATACAATATGATTTACAATGATTTTGATCGAACATCCAATCACATTGACCTTCAACCCAACCCATGACATCTTCCCAGCCGAGACTCCTATACCTCGCAATAATGCCTTTTCGATTATGGGCAGATTGACTCTTTTACAATAATGACTCTTCCAATGACGACACGTTTACAAATGACTCTTTTACAACTTTACAATGATGACTCTTGGCCTTGACACTTCTTCACAATATACGAATGGCTGTCATGTCCTCAAAGGATGTCCTGCTGCAATGCTTACTTTGATTTTGATACTTCTGCTTTTGATTTCTTGCTTGAAGTTGTACTTGAATCTTCTTCTACCCGCATGCAAAATTTTCTCGGCGAAATCAATCCCAAAACAAAACAAAATACCCTTCAACTTACCTTTGCCTACAAAACACATGTAAGTGCATTATAATGAATAAATACAAATTAAAATTACAATGCGTACTTGAAGTGTGCTTGTCACTTTTGTTGTTGACTTGTTGCAGCAGTAGACAAAGACTCCCACTCTTCATATAGGCCTAGACTCTATGCAAGACTATATCCAAAACTAACCTAAAGATATATACAATAAAAACTGATGACATACCCTAGACTTGTGATGGACCAAGTTCTAAGTACAACAATGGAGACCATTCTATCAACTATGACAAGACAAATAACATGAACTTACAACATCATATAGATTTAGCAGACTTGGTTTAACATCAAGAATATGTAGCATCAAATGTGTAGTATCAAGAATAAGACATCCGAAATGTGGTATCAAAACTAACTGTGACATATAGAGACATAGAGATATAACTGAGACCCTATATGTACTTACATTGTCCCACAAAAACATATGTCAAAGATGGTACTCATATTTCAAATGTAAACACTAATCATACATACCTTGCTGTAGGAGACTTACCCATGACTGTTGATGTGTGGTCCTTACTGCAGTGATCCTTAAATACATGCTTTTTCTTGCCTTCTAGGAGCTCGATATTGAATCTGTTGTATCTATGTAATATCAGATCTCCAGGGTCTGAAATTCCGTCCTGTGGTAGCACTTTGAGTCCTCTTTCCAACCCCACAGGTCTGATCAAGATTGGATTCTTCAAGAAAGAGTTATGCCCAATCTCCCACGATGACCTGATTATAGACTGGTTCAGTAGAGCGAACTTGTACAAAGTGCCACATGTCATTGTTGCGACCTTCGACCCTGAAAATGCTACTCAACAAACTACAGTCTGTCGTCTTTATGTGATTATTTATGAAATTTGAATTTAATGCTCAGCCAATTTTCCCAACGTCGCCTGTTTGACATGGAATTCGGGAGCTTGCAAAAGCCCTAACTTCCTCAGATCATATCTCCAAAAAATATAGCGAACCAAGATTTGAAATTCGGTCACGAGGTTCATCAAGATTTCGGCTCAAATGGGTTTTAATTTCAGCTTCTGAAGCTTCAAAGAAAAAAAATAGTTATAGCGAAACTGCCACGATGGCCTGTTTGAAGCCACAAAATCCCTACTCGAGGAGGATATGAGGGTCATTATTTATATGAATGTCTTGAGTTGAGAGGGTCCTCAACAAGTGAACGATGGAGGGATTTTAGGAGCAATCTTTTTATTATTAATCATTGACTATTCAATGGCCACAAACAATTTTGAGTGCCATGCCACAACGTGACAACCCCATAGAGTTTTAGCCCACTAATTGTGGTTACTAACTTCAAACATGAATATCTCACAAACCGTGAAGAATTGCTTGGCGTGCCATGTGTCAACGGAAACATCGCGATGAGTAGAGTCCATCTAGAAGATCCTTGACTCAGAATAGAGTAATTTGTCAAGTCAAAATGCCCATGCAAGATCGGGGTAGCCCCTGGTGATGCTTGGGTTGACATCAACGACAACCACTGATCAACAATCTCTCCCTTTGGTATTGATGGCAACACAAGTACTCCCCCTGTGATCATGACACCTCTTCCTACTACCTTCTCTGCCCCTTTGTCATCAATGGCAAAGGGTAACTCTCCTTGACAAACAGCCATCCTACAGACCTTTACACACCTCCACTCGCCCTTCTACTCGAGTAGATAAAAGAAAGTGTCTAATGAAAACTTGGGAGAATCCCAAGCTTTTGGCGAAGATACTCAAATGATTCACGAGGTAATGGTTTGGTAAGGATGTCAGAAATTTGTTCCTTTGTGCCAACATATTCAAGCTTGATATTCTTTTCAACGACTTGCTCTCTAATGAAATGATATTTAATCAGAATGTGCTTTGTTTTGGAATGCATCACAGGATTCTTGGAGATACTGATGGCGCTAGTGTTATCGCAAGAGATGGGAATAGGCTCATCGAACTTGACTTGAAGATCTTGCAAAGTTTTCTTCATTTAAAGAACTTGAGTACAACGAGCTGCTGCTGTGGATAATGAGATTGAAGACTAGTTTTTACTTAAGCATGAAACAAGAAAACCACATAGATAGAATACCACTCCACTGGTACTCTTACGATCATCAACATATCCTGCCCAATTTGCATTTATATAAGCTTGGATGACCAGATCACTTCCTTTGGGATACCATAGACCATATTCCGTTCTGCCCTTAAGATACTGAAGAATTCTTTTGACGGTAATAATATGAGATTCTTTTGGTGCTGCTTGGAATCTTCCTACTTGTCCAACTGCGTACATCATATCAGGCCGGGAGGTTGTCACATATAAGAGACTACCAATCATGTATCTATACAACCTTTGGTCCACATCCTTTGAATTTTCTAAGCTTAACTTGCAACATGTTACCATGGGGGTAAGGATTAGCTTGCAATCTTCCATTTGGAATTTCTTGAGCATTTCTTTGATGTACTTGGTTTGATATATGAATATTCCTTTATCCTGCTGAGAAATCTAAAGCCCTAAAATGTATTTCAGTTTGCCAATCATCGACATTTCAAACTCGCTTTGCATTTTTGTGGCAAAATCTTTACTTAATCTATCATCACTGCTTCCAAATATTATATCATCCACATATACTTCGATAATTGTTAGGTTATCTTGATCCACTTTCACATAAAGATTGCTTGTTAGTGCTTCCTTTCTTGAATCTGTAATACTTCAACTATTCTTCTCCGCCTGAACATGTAATGAAACTACCATCTTGTTCAAACTACCTCTCTATCAATCGTAGACTTGTGTCATATACTCCTCATCTTCAAATTTCTATGAGTCAATAAGCTGAATTGTTCAGAATAGTGTGTCATTTAATGGACTGTCTTGACTTGAGGCTTTAACCGAAGCAACTGCTGATTCCTCACAATTCGTTACAAATCGTGAAAGCATAACTATTGGGACTTTATTGCCTTCTTACTTTTCTTGCTCATCTTGTACTTGTTCATCCTGTATCCGTTTTCCTTTCCAAACCTTCTTATTCTCATCATCAAGATTTTCATTCATGGTTGATTCCATCTTGTACCTGTAGTTACGAGCTATGTGTCCATAGTTATGACATTTGTAACATTCGATGTTATTCATAGAAGATTCTATTTGGTGTCTATTTCGTGATCCTCCAAATTTTCTTCTAGGGTTTTGTCGATAATAGTTGTACCTGTCTGGAAATTCACAATCCCTAGCCATATGTCCAAAATTGTTACATTTGTAACATTCGACGTCATCTCTCAACTGATCAAATCTATTGATATTATGTTGAGTTCTGGAATATCCATTTCTGAAGGATCTCCTAGAATTATATTCATTCCAAACATACATGCGATATTCTGCAGCTCTATGTCCAAACCTTCCACATGAATAACAATGACCATAAAAGATAGGTTGGTACCCAGGAGGAAATCTTCTTTGAGGAATTGTCTTCCAAGGCTCTTCCTGCGAGTCTTGATCTCTTGATCTAGCTGGGGGAGGAAATCTTCTTCGAGGAATTGTCTTCCAAGGTTCTTCCTACGAGTCTTGATCTCTTGATCTAGCTAGGGGATCTACCCCTTTTGCATATCCATCTTCTTTAGTTGTCATAAAAGGACTTGACTCTTTTTCAGATTTTTCTTTGTAACCAAGACCAGTCTTGTCACTATATGATCACTGGTTGTTGATGAGTTTGTCCAAAGCCTTTGAACTGTTGGCATAGTCTTGAACAGTTTTTCCACCTTTTACTTCCTTTCGCAGAGAAACTATTTTAGCTTCCAATGCTTCTCTCTCCTTGTTGCTTTCCTTTACTTTCTCGAGTGATTCTTCAATTCGTTTGTATTCTTCAACCTTGATTTTAAGATTGAGGACCTGTTCCCTCTCTGTCTTCAATTGGTCTTCAAGAGTGTTAACATGCTTCTTTTCGCCCTTGAGCTCTTTGATAACCCTGATTACTTCGTTTTGAAATTAGACTTTAGTCATTTCTTCTTCTTCATCTCCTTCTTCATCAAGTGCCTCTTGTTTATTGTGCTTGGCCATAAATAATACTCTTCGGTTGAATTCTTCTTTGTTATCACTGTCTTCTTCGGATGAGGGACTATCTTCTTTGAAGAAGAAACTTTTCTTAAACCATTTCTTCTTGCCTTGCTTGTTGAACTTCTTAGGACTTTTCTTCCCTTTCGTAACACCCTCATTTTTGTGAGGACATTTCGCTGCAAAATGCCCAACCTCACCACGATCAAAACATATTAATGGAAGTTTACCTTTGAACTTTTTCGTACCTGTTCTCATTTTCTGCGTGAAGTAGGCGAATTGTTTATCTGAGAGTTCTTCTTCCTCTTCTTCCTTTTCTTCATCCTTACAACTGTAAATTTGCTTGTCCTTACCATTCTTCGTGGGTGTGGAAAACGCTGTTTCTAAGTGAGATGTGCCATCCTCTTCTTCAATCCTCATTTCATATGCTGTAAGAATTCCATGCAATTCATCTATGCTGAGATTGGTAAGATTCGATCTATCTTCCAAGACAAATACCTTAGGGTTAAATCTTTCTGGCAAGGTTACGAGGATCTTTTGTACAACAATTTTCATTTCAATAGGTTCTCCCAAACCTTCCAATGTATTTGTTGTTTCATCAACACATTGAAAGTATGCAACAATATCTTCATCTTCCCTCATTTTGAGTTGCTCAAATTTTGCCCTGAAAATTTGAAGCTTTGCTTCTTTCACCTTTGAGTCACCTGCATATATATTTTCAAGCTTGCCCCATACTTGTTTAGCAGTTTTGCAACTCAATACCTTAAGATAAACATATTCGATAAGCCCACTGATAATAAGATCTTTAGCCTTTGCATCATATACCATATTTTTCTTACCTTGTTCATCCTGGGTCGGTGTGAAGCCTTTGTCAACAACTTCGTATCCTTGTGCCAACAAATGAACTTGCATTCTTCCACTCCAAAGTGCATAGTTATTTCCATTGTACAAAGGAACTCTATTCTTAGTATACTTCATGATCTCCTTCCAGTTGTTAGACTGCTATTGAAGGAACCAAGCTCTGATACCAATTGTTGGAAATACTAAGAGGGAGGGGGGGGGGGGGGGTAAATCAGTATTCCTTAGAAATTAGCACTTTTAAATCTTTTCAGAGCATTTGTTAATCTTCAATTATTATTAATGTTTATACAGTAATAACAATAAATAAAAGAACACAGAAGACGCAATAATTTTAGGTGGAAAACCCCCTTCGGGTCAAAAACCACTGAATGCTTTTCTAATAAATTCTTTAATCTTTAGCCCCAACTGAGATGAAAGCAACAACTTCCTAGAATTGTAGAAAAGCATTCTTCTCCAGCTCCCATTAGAAGGACGCCCCAACGCCCTGGTTTCTTCAGTGGTCAACTGAATGGATTCCCCAACATCCTAGACCAACCTACCACCCTGAAGTGTTCATAGGCTCCAACCTGTAGGCGACTTCATGCACCAACCTAGCACCTCCCTACCACTCAGTAATGATTGAAATGAGACAAGAGCGTGGATTCCCGTACCAGGGACAATGATCCACGATACAATATGATTTACAATGATTTTGACCGAACACCCAATCACATGATGACCTACAACCCAACCATGACATCATCCCAACAGAGACTTATACCTCGCAATAATGCCTTTTCGACTCTAGGCAAATTGACTCTTTTACAATAATGACTCTTCCAATGATGACACTTTTGCAAATGACTCTTTTACAACTTTACAGTGATGACTCTTGGCCTTGACACTTCTTCACAACATACAGATGGCTGTCATGTCCTCAAAGGATGCCCCGTTGCAATGCTTTCTTTGATTTGATACTTCTGCTCTTGAATTCTTGCTTGAAGTTGTACTTGAATCTTCTTCTATCTGCATGCAAGGTTTTCCCGGCAAAGCCAATCCCAAAACAAAACAAAATACCCTTCAACATACCTCTGCCTGCAAAACACATGTAAGTGTATTATAATGAATAAATACAAATTAAAATTACAATGCGTACTTGAAGTGTGCTTATCACCTTTGTTGTTGAATTGTTGCAGCAGTAGACAAAGACTCCCACTCTTGATATAAGCCTCGACTCTATGCAAGACTATATCCAAAACTAACCTAAAGATATATACAATAAAACCGATGACATACCCTAGACTTGTGATGGACCAAGTTCTAAGTACAAGAACAGAGACCATTCTATCAACTATGACAAGACAAGTAACATGAACTTACAACATCATATAGATTTAGTAGACTTGGTTTAGCATCAAGAATATGTAGCATCAAATGTGTGGTATCAAGAATAGGACATCTGAAATGTGGTATCAAAACTAACTGTGACATATAGAGACATAGAGATATAACCGAGACTCTATATGTACTTATGTTGTCCTGTGAAAACATATGTCAGAGATGATACTCATATTTCAAATGTAAACACTAATCATACATACCTTGCTGTAGGAGACTTACCCTTGATTGTTGATGTGTGGTCCTTACTGCAGTGATCCTTGAATGCATGCTTTTTCTTGCCTTTTAGGAGCTCGATATTGAATCTGTTGTCTTTATGTAATTTCGGATCTCCAGGGTTTGAAATTTCATCTTGTGGTAGTCTTGTGAGTCCTCTTTGCAACCCCACAGGTCTGATCAAGATTGGATTCTTGAAGAAAGAGTTATGCCCATGATTACTTGATTATAGTCTGGTTCAGTAGAGCGAGCTTGTACGAAGTGCCACATGTCACTGTTGTGACCTTCAGCGTTGAAAACGCTACTCAACAAACTATAGTTCGTCCTCTTTCCGTGACTATTTACGAAATTTGAATCCAATGCTCAGAGAGAATGTTATGATAATTTTCCCAACGTCCACTGTTTGACATGGATTTCGGGAGCCTACAAAAACCCTAACTTCCTCAGATCATATTTCTGAATATATAACGAACCAAGATCTGAAATTCGGTCACAAGGTTTATCAAGATTTCAGCTCAAATGGGTTTTAATTTATGCTTTTGAAGCTTCGCAAAAAAAGAAGTTATAGCGAAAATGCCACGATGACCTGTTTGAAGCCACAAAATCCCTACTAGAGGAGGATACGAGGGTCATTATTTATATTAATATCCTGAGTTGAGAGGGTCCTCAACAAGTGAACATTGGAGGGATTTTAGGAGCAATTTTTTATTATTAATTATTGACTATTCAATGACCACAACCAATTATATGTGCCATGCCACAACCACATAGGGTTTTAGCCCACTAACTGGGGTTATTAACTTCAAACATGAATATCTCTCAAACCGTGGAAAATTACTTGGTGTGCCATATATCAATGGAAACATCTCGACGAGTAGAGTCGATCTAAAAGATCCATGACTCAGAATAAAGTAATTTGTCAAGTCAAAATGGACATGCAAGATAGGGGTAGCCCTTGGTGATGCTTGTGTTGACATCAATGACAACCACTGATCAACACTCTTTCTTGGCCGTGCTTTAAGCCACAGACTTTTGTTTCTTTCTCATCCAAGATATCATCCCAGACCCCAAACTAGTGCAACATCTTGATGTGCTTTTCCTGTCAATAACATTTCCAGCACAGCCAACATTAGTGTAACCATGAAGTCGTACATCACTGGCGGTATATCTTAGACCAAGGTTAATCTTCCCATACAAATATCTCAGTACGTGTTTGGCAGCAACCCGATGTGCATGAAGAGTCTTAGTCATGGATTGACTCAAACTGTTCATTGCAAAGCATATGTTTGAACAGGTGTTCACAAGGAACATCAGTGCCCCAATCAGTTGTCGGTACTCAAAAGGGTCTGCCAAGTCAGGTCCAGCAACATCTCCACATAACTTCTTGAAGTTTATCTTCATCAGGGTGGCCAAGGATTTGCATTATGTCATTTCGAATCTTTCCAATAGCTTCACGACATATTTTCCTTGAGAGAGGAAAATTTCTCTAGGTCTCTGCTAAACCTCTAATCCCAGGAAGTAATGCATCATACCAAGATCCTTCATTTCGAACTTAGAGGCCAACTCCTTCTTGCACTCGAGCATCAGGGTCTCACTACCTGTCAAGAATAAATCGTCAACATATAAAACCAAAATCAAAGGCATACTTGGACCAATTTGAAGTAGAAGTTCAGATCGACATTGCTTCTCGTGAATCCAAGCTTCATTAGGTAATTGTCAATACGGGCATACTAGGCTCTGGGGGCTTGCTTTAAACCATTATTCAACCTGCAAACGTGAGTCTTCTTGTCCTTTACTTCAAATCCCTGAGGATGCTCAACATATACTTCTTCCTGTAGTATGCCATGAAGAAATGTTGTCTTTACATCGATCTGGTGATGAGTCCATGCTTGACTAGCAGCAAGGGTAACAATTATTTTAATGGCAGTGTAACGGACAATGGGAGAAAATATACCATCATAGTCTTCTCCCTCTTTCTAGGAGAAACCTTGGGCCACAAACCTTGCTTTATACTTCTGAATGCTTCCATCAGCTCCATGCTTGATTTTATAGCCATTTTGAAGTTACAACAAACTTTCCCTTAGGTCTTGACACAACATCCCATACATCATTCTTCATAATCGATTCATATTCTTCGGCCATGGCATCCTTCCAAACCTGTTCTTTCACAACTTCAAAGGTAGAAGGTTCAACTTGGATCATAGTGCTCATAGCTACAACGTATCCTTGATGTCGACATGGCTTCTCAAAAGGTCCTTTTGGCAGGAACATATCTCTCAACATCTTGTAAAGTATCATGAAGCTATAATGGTCTCTTCTTGGCAGGGGGATCAATTGGAGGAGGATCCAAGGGGTCCATAGGCTCCATGGGGTGATCAAAAGGACCTTCTAATATGTTCATATCGTCATCTTTCTTCTCAGCGAGAGGAGGTGGAGGAAGGTCCCTTACCTTTCCAAGGGCAACGTCTTCATCAAAAGTTACATCCCTGCTAAACTTGATCTTCCTTTGACCAGATATATATATTTTAAATGCTTTAGAATTCTCACAATAACCAACAAACATACCTTTCTTTCTTGTGGTTTTTAGCTTGTTCCTCTTGTCCTTTGGCACATGGAAATATATGAGGCAACCAAATATCCTAAGATGTCCAATGTCAGGCTTCACACTTGTGACTACTTCTTTGGGAGTCTTATTATCCAAAGCTTGATGAGGAACCCTATTTAGACTAGTGTATTTGTAGCTTCTACCTAGAGGAATTTTGACAACTTTTGATTATGTAGCATAGCTTGGGAAACTTCCACGATGGACTTGTTCTTTATTTTGGCCATTCCATTCTCCTCGGGATTATAAGGTACAATGGTTTTCTTCTTGATACCTTCCTTCTTGCAAAAGTTAATGAATTCATTTGAAATGTACTCTCCACCATTGTCAGACCTAAAGATTTTGATTTTCTTCCCTTTGATTTTCTATTAGCGCCTTCAAGTCCTTGAACATATCAAAAACCTCATCCTTATGTTTCAAATAGTCTATCCATGTCTTCCTGGAGAAGTCACCAATACAGATTATATAGTAGAAATGTCGAACAATAGAGTGCATAGGGATGGGTTCGCATTGTTGAGAAATCTAGGGTAGTATGATTAGGTTTTCTTTTAGCTTGATTTCTCTTTCTTTGACAAGTTGTGATGTCTTATTACTTCCTGTTATTATTATTATGTTCCTTCATCAACAAGATAAATGCCAAACAAATGAAAATCATGCACAAAAGAAAAGAACACATGATGTAGGCACTCAGCTAGGGTGAAACCCCTAAGCAGGGGAAAACCCAGTGAAACACTTCTTTCGGTAGAATCAAATCAAGTTGCGACATTCCTAGACCCTTGACCTAAACCTTTCTCCCTCCATCAAGTCAACCTTCCACGAAAAATAGATCAGACTTCTAAAATGATATTATGCATGCTAGGATCTCGGTCTTCCTTTGCTTCTGCAATCTTCGGCCTCTTTCTATACTTCTGCAACTTTTTAGTCTCCTTAGTTCTGTAGTTCTCGGTCCCTCTTCTATTCATCTTTTCTTTTGGCAATAGAACAAACTTCTCCAAAATTTCGATGCTCCCTTCCTCTTTCTTCCACAGAATCAAATGGTTGATTGTTCAATAGATCAAATGCTCCTTTATATATAGCTTCTTCAAAGGTGGATGTGTCCTTTTATTAGGCCAACTTGACTTAATGAAGAGGCCGACTTGCAAGGGGACAGGGCCGACGTGAAGGAGGAGAAACAAGACTTTATTTTTGACAATAAAACATTTTTCTTTCTTTGACACCATGACCCTTAGAAGGGTTTCTTACATAATAACTTTGACTTTGACTCAACAAAAATCATATAACACTCAATGGGTGCTTTGACCTTTTGACTGTTGACCCACGCATGAAACTCATGCTTGTGAAAATTTGTTTGCCTAAATTTCTACTGTAGTAACTGATTACTTTTCTTCTATTTCTTAATTATTGAACAAAATTATATACTGTTTCCTACAGTAAACACTGAAACTAGTAAACTACAGTCTTCACTAGTTAAATTATAAGCGGAAACAAGAAACAAGAAGGAAATACAAAACACATATACACATTTATTTTTGGACAAATGTCCCGAGAAAAACCCAGTGTGGGAAAACCGGTGCAACAACTGAGGGTTTTATTATTAAGCAGTAGTAATTTCTGAATACAATCTCTGCATGCCTTGCTGGCTATCCAATAGAAAGAATATCAATGACAGAGAGATGAGTGATATTACCTCACACTATCATTGGAAATCGTGGCTGATCCAACCACTGAATGGACTGCCCTTGGTTGCCTTTGCACAGTCACTGCATCAGCCTAGCGTCACAGTCTCTAGGGACAAAGTCACCCCTTCTGCTGATCAATTTGCTGCCCAGGAACTTGGATCTTCACCTCCCGGTCTCACACCTGAACGTTTGGCTTCTGATATCGATTCCCCTAGCAAATTTTCTGACCTCCTCAAGGCTTTGCGCTGCCTCTGCGTCAGCCTACACTGGCCAGCTTAGCCACAACGCTGCCTCTCTCGGATCTCTCTCTGCCTTTTCTGCTGAGTATTCCCGGATCAGGAGAAATCTCCAACCAAAACTATCCTTGTCCCTCACTGTAAAAGATCACTTCGAAATTCTTTCCGATCACTGCTCTGCTTTAGAAAATCGATCTTCTGATCCACTTGATGTGTATTCTCCAAGTGCCCATCGATGTCCTTCTTATAATCTTCCAGTTGAAAACCAACGGCCCAGATTAGATTCTAATCAAAGACACAGATCATTTGGACTCGATCTCCATCTTCTTCTAGAAGTTTCACCCACAGTTAGATTAATACCCATGAATTATTTTAATTTCCTAAGTTTAGACTTAGGGACTCATTAAAAATAATTAATTATTTTCATAAAACTATCTCTGGGTGGAATTTCCCAAAACGATTTCTGGGTATTGGAGAATGAACGTGTTTAAGCCTCCTTGCAAATTTTGAGACTTAAAGCACATCCAATGCTACCAGAAATCAACATTCCCTCGTAGCGAGGAATGTGCTCTAGCAATGCACCCTGCTGAAGCATTACTCTGTTCTATCAATGTTGTGAAAATCACGATCGGGATTAAATCAGCACGGGGAACAAATCGGAAAAAATCGGAAAAATCGGGAAAAAATCGAAAAAAATCGGGAAAAAATCGTTTGGTACAAAAATATTCATTTTTTTCATTTTTTTTTTCAATTTTTTTAATATCTAAACCATCTACAACATAAAATAAATACATTTGACACATAAATATGGTAAAAAAACTAATATATAAGATATTTAATATCATTTCTAGCGCTAAAATCACACATAACATTGAATCATGTCCTGAATAGTAAGTCCTGACTCCTGAGTCCCAACTCAGCCTCAAATATCAACAAAAAATATGATAATGTATCTCATCATGTCATAATGTCATATACAATAAAATGAAAGTCTAATCCTATTGATTTCCTCTACCCCTCTTGCGAGAAAATGCAATAGCTTTCCCTTTCCCTCTCGATGTAGATGCTGGTGCCTGTGCTGGTGGAGAGGGCAGTGGAGTCTGAAGTGCTCTACTAGCTGAAGAACTCGAAGTAGGAGGTACAGGAGGTAGACCACGTCCTCTACTGGTGGCAGTGGTAGCTCGGGCAGGCGGTGTCACCTCCTCCTCCTGTTCCTCCTCCTCCTCCTCCTCCTCCTTCTCCTCCACCTGCTCCTGCTCCTCCTCCCCCTCCACAACATCCTGCCCTAACCAATCATCAACAGACTCC